>CAKAOI010053799.1:0-49655 GCA_916701655.1 Sebastiscus albofasciatus | reverse complement strand
AGGAAAAAGATCGTGGTTTGGGTTAAAATAACAAGGGAAGTGCCGTAACTTAAGTACGGAAGTTATGTGACAAATAAATCAACGTTCACATGGGACACAAACACAGGTCTTCTGGGCGGAAGTCCTGTGTTATTTGACCCACCAATCCAATTTCTTGACTAGTTTACAAACTGCTGTGCGACTGGGCTACAGAGTTGAGAGTGTTAACAATCATCTCTTAATTTGTGGAAAGAAAGCGAGTTAAGTGTATTCCCGAAAACTGTTAAACTATTCCTTTAAGACTCCAGGCACAAGGAAGCTTTGACGTAACTGATTGAAATCCGGGCCAATTGTACGGTTTAGCAAACAGGACACATCGCTTTTTAAGTCTCTGGAAAAAGGAGGGGGCAACAAAGGTTTCTGCTACAAAATATTACTAAATACATGTAAAGCACTTGAATGAGAAAACCAAAGTGCAGCTGTTGATACTGAGTTTGTTTTGTGGGAGGGGAGGTCAGATTTTAAAGCAGCATCGTGTGCATGTCGACAGAAGAAAATCAAGTGTAAATGCTGAGCCGAGAGGGTAAAAACCTCTAAATGAGCTCCGAGAAGAGAGACAAACGGACAAAGACGATGTAAAAGTTTGGTTCAGCTTCATTCAAATATACATCTTAACTTCCATGCGCACACACACACATACATACATACATACATACAGTCTTCCAAATATGCCAACAACGAAAAAAATCCCACACAGTTTAAAAAAATAGCGAAAAGTTCTTTGTACACTTACACATAACAACTGTTAACATGTTTCCCGAACCCTGACGTACGACATTCACTCCCAAACATAAGGTTGTAAGCATCAAGCTACAGTGAGTGCTTTTATAAAAAAAAAAAAAAAAACGCATGATCACAGTAGTTCAAATAAAATGGCTCCATTTTTCGAATAAATAAACAAGTGACAAAATGACCTTCAGTACAAACAATCGGCGCGGGACTTCCACATCTTTTGATTTAAAAAGAAAAAGCTCCAGTGAGTTGACTACAGCAGCTGTTTTTTGCTCCCAGCTCCGACATAAATAAAAAGGGGGATCTACAAACACTTGTGGGTGAAAAACCTCTCCTGAACCCACCAGCACACACACACACACGCACACACACACAGCTCATTGCCTCACCTGCTGCACCACATTACTGACTGGAAAGATGAGCCAACAAGAAACCTCCTTGTAAAAACCACAGGAAAAAAGAACCTTAAAAGCTGTCATTGTTTACAAACTCTTCTTGCACAGTAAAACCGCTTTTTTTTTTTTTTTTTTAGCTTAAAAATCCAAGATTTAGCTATCAGTACTTGGATACACGACCACCACCTCCCTGAAAAGCTTCAGGATATTCCCCCCGGTGCTCTCTGACCCCTCGTCTCTGATTCAGCAGACTCTGAAGAGTTTAAACGTGTCTGATGTACTGCAGTGAGTTTGATTTTTGAGGAGGAGTTTGGCAGTCAGAGGTGAAAAAAGGTGGGACAGTCTTTGAGATATTTCGGCGAGACCGGCAGGGGTGGTGCAACCGAGAGGCAGAGCAGGACAGCAAGAAACTATGAAGAGAGCACTCGATGTTCTTTTTTTTTTCTCTCTCAGGGGGAAAGGAGGAGGTGGAGGTTCTAAGAGGAGGTAAAAAAAGAAGGGATAGTTCTCCCAGAATTCATTGTGGCTGGTTGTGGGAGGATGGTACAAAGGGTTTACAGAGAAAGAGCGACAAAAGGGAGGCTAAAGAGAAGAGGAAGAGGAGGAGGAGGAGGAGGGAAGGCGAGCAGCAATTTGATTAGAGATTTCTTTCATCTCTCATCATCTACTTTACACAAGTTTTTTTTTTTTTTTTGTTTTCCTCTAGATGAGCGGCTTCAGAACTTCTTGGGACCCCAGGCGGACGCTTGCTTCGGGGCCACGCCTGTCCCGAACGTGGGGAAATCCTCCGCGCTGCTCATGTCGGGAGCCTGGAACAAACATATGCTAAATGTTTGATACACTGCACTAATAAACCTGGATGCAATGCAAGGCACTGTACAAAATACAGAAGTAGATCTCTCTGAAAGTTGCAGCACCCTTTTCCACTATTTAAAACTCCATCTCTAACTCGTCTGGATCTCCTCTTTTCAACTTATTAAGTTAACGCGTTAACACAAAGTTGTTTTAACGGCACTAATTTCTTTAACACATTAACGCAAATTGCGATTTCGGAGGTTCTAGCAAGCTCAGTCTTCTGGCATCATATGAAACTATGAAACCTAAGGAATCAATTGGTACCAACCATGTCAAACTAGCTTGATGCAAAGGAGGTTGAATAACGCTCCAAAAACTGGCATGGTCATTTTCAAAGGGGTCCCTTGACCTCTGACCTCCAGATATGTGAATGAAAATGGGTTCTATGGGTACCCACGAGTCTCCCCTTTACAGACATGCCAACTTTATGATAATCACAGGCAGTTTGGGGCAAGTCATAGTCAAGTCAGCACTCTGACACACTGACAGCTGTTGTTGCCTGTTGGGCTGCAGTTTGCCATGTTATGATTTGAGCTTTCTTTTATGCTTAATGCAGTACCTGTGAGGGTTTCTGGACAATATTTGTCATTAGTGTATTAAATACTTGACAAATCTCTCTTTAAGGTACATTTTGAAATAGATAAAAAATGTGCGTTTGATTTGCGATTAACTATGAACAAACATGCGATCAATCATGATTAAATATTTGAATCGATTGACAGCCTTAATAAATACATTTAAGGATCATTTGATTTCCCTTGGACCACTAGCCCTACTATCTCTACATTCATCAATGAGCGTAAGAAGTGAGTGTGTCCAACCTTGTTCCCTGCTGCGTTCCAGGGGGCGTCCCGCACCACAAAGCCCTTAGCCGGACCCCCGCTGCTGTCATCACCTCCTCCTGCTCCCCCTCCCCCTCCGTAGCGAGAGGGAGGCTTCATGTAAGCTGCCAAAGTCTCCGTCTCCGTCACGCTGAGCATCTGAGAGAGGCGGAGAAAAGAGGGAGGGAGGGGAGAAGAAAATTTATTTTCAAACTGCCTCGGCACCCAGCTTTAGTGCCAGGGAGAGAAACGCTGTACTTCTAAACAGTGTAGCGACTGCTACGGTCTTTGTGAACTCACATATTCCTCCTCCAGGTTGAGCAGGTGGTCGATGGCGTTGTCGACAGTCTCAGGAAGGCCCGTCACCGTCACTTTGTCGGGCTCGTCGGAGCCTGGTTGAGGGAACCGGATATCCACCTGAAGAGGAGGAACAAGAGGAGAAAACAGGATTAAATAGAGTGGAAAACATCAACGGGTGAAAATCAAACAAGATATAATAATGCAAATCAGAAGATTTCTCCTCTGTACTCAGAGTCAAAATGAAACTAAGAACCGGTGTGTCAAATTTCCAACATCTAACCTTGAACTCCTCCATCAGCTTGCGGATGGCTTTGCCACGGGCGCCGATGATGCGAGCGTGGGTCCTCGGGTCCAGATGAACATCTTGGCTCACCATCTCCTGCAACTCGGCCACCAGCTGCTGGATGGCTTGACTCGCCTCCTCCACGTTACGCTCGTACCCCGAGATCACGATCAGATCCTTCGGAGGGGAAGCCAAGGATGGAAAACAAATACAGGAACAGGATTAAATATGCGTGACTGATAGAGGTGAAAGGGACAGTTACATGTAAATAGAGGGGAAGACAGGAATTTGAATTGGACAAGTGAGGAATGGGAAGTGTATATTAAAAGCTCAAGTTAAATCAGTTATAGAAGATAGAAGAGAAAACACATTTAAAATACATACAAAATATATATTTTAAGTGAAAAAAAACACATGGAAACAGTTTTTTAACGACATACACACACACCTGCTGCTCGTCTCCTTTGTCGGGGAACTGGATGCTGACGTCGTGGTCCTTCCTGATCTGAGATATGACCGCTCCTTTGCGGCCGATGATCTTGGGATGAAACTTTGGATCTACAGACATGGTCACCTTGAAACTGCGCAGGGCCTGAAAAGGAGAAGGGGCAGCAGAGACGATGATAAGTTAACTATATTGGAGAGGAAATATTGCTTTGTGTGTGTGTGTGTGTGTGTGTGTGTGTGTGTGTGTGTATACCCTATCCTCCTGCTCGGCCTGCAGTTCTTTGACCCTCTCAAGCAGACCCTGTTTTGCTCGCTCCACGTTGGCCACCAGGCCCGTCACCTTGATCACATCCAGCTGCTTCTCTGGCTGTGGCACCCAGATGTTCACCTGCATATGCAAGACCACACACACACACACACACACACACACACACACACAACACACACACACACACACACACACAACATGCCAACAATTAATTAGAGATGACTTGCGTGTTTAGGAAATCCCCCTTACTTTTCTATCAATATAACTAATTAAATTAATCACAATAATTAAGCATGTTTAAAACAGCTAACAGCTTTAACCTTTAAAAACAATGATCTCCTGCGGGTGGCCGCGGGAGATCATTGTTTCCATGATCCTGTTTAAATCTAAAACCGTAATAGCTAGAGCATTCATTCTTTTTGCAGCGGAAAGCTAAGACTTCTGCCTTTCGCTTCATCACGTTGTACGCTCGTGATGATGTCATTATGTTACATTACGTGCAGTACAAAACCTGGTGACAACACACAGTGGCGCCAGATTATTGACCCGTAATGGCAGCAGGAGATCGATGTTTGCATGACCCTGTTCAAATTGATGTAAAATAAAAACCGTAATATGTAGAGCAATCATTCATTTTGCAGCGGAAAACTAAGACTTCTGTCATCCGCGTCATCACGTCTTATGCTCGTGACAATGTCATTACATTACGTGCTGAACGAAACAAAACTATCAAAACGTCTTTGCACTTGATCTGCTCATGAAAATGTGCATATCACAAAAACAAAAAGCTTTTTATAGTTCACATAACTTATGGAGGGTTAAGAAATATTTTGTTCATGTTTCTACATTTAGAACATTTGTGGATTAATATGTTTTGTGTGTTTATTTAGTAACCTTTTATTTTTTTATTTATGACAATTTCAATACTTTTATCAATTATTATGGTTTATTGACCGACATAACCTTTTAGCTTAGGTTGTACAGATTTTAGGGATATGAAGCATTTGAAGATCAAGAAATGACATTATAATTAGCAAAAAATCTAATATAGGCACTGGTGGACCATTTCTATTGCAGAGTTCAAAGGGTTAAAACACAGGCTGTTTTGACCTGCGGTATGAAAGGTCTCACGGCCAGAAGATGGCACCAGAGAGTATACGCTAACCTCGTACTCCTCCATCATCTTCCTGATCCCGCTGCCCTTCTGGCCGATGATGTAGCGATGCAGCTCGTAAGACACTTCGACGTCCTCCGTTATGGGCACCAGCGCCTGAGGGAGGAAAGCAGGAATATCATTGAGGACACGGACGACAGAGAGGAAAGAACAGACAACAGC
The DNA here is from genome assembly GCA_916701655.1 of Sebastiscus albofasciatus. Lineage (NCBI taxonomy): Eukaryota > Metazoa > Chordata > Actinopteri > Perciformes > Sebastidae > Sebastiscus > Sebastiscus albofasciatus. The sequence goes on along the minus strand of CAKAOI010053799.1, from coordinate 44,179 downwards.
ATCATGTCTGTAATTGAAGTAAAACAGCGCCTACCAGCAGGGCGGCTTTAGCCTGTTCACACTTCTCTGCGCGCCCAGCAATGGTGATGATGTCACCCTTGCGGGCGACAAACTCCGCCTCTGGACTGACCTCACCGTTTTCCTGTGGTGGAGCCTCCTGGCCTGTAATTTCACCACAGATAATGCATTAAAAGCCAGGTTATGGCTTGCCAGTTTCCTGTGTAAACATATAAATTTGGATGCAAATATATTGATTTGTATTCCTATTTATCTGATCTTATCTTATCTCTGTATCTCAAATGTTGAGAGGCAGTTATTTTTTGGGTTATTATGTTCCTAATGTGACGCCAGATATCATAATCGCTGTACTCAGAGAGCTCTATTTTCTTATTTTTCTGCTCTCTTCGCGGTGGCAACATATTAACAACAGCATTATTATTGTAGCAGCATGTACACTTCTCTCGCGTGTTATGTTCCTGACCTGCAGCGCTGTCGTCTCTCTCGGGGAACTTGATTTGGACCTCGTGCTCCCTGGTGATGTGCTGGATGCGGCAACCTTTAGGCCCCATGATGGCTCGGTGGTAGCGCTGAGGGATGGCCACCTCCACGCTCACCTGGGACTCCTGGGGGCAGAGAGGAGACAGCTGGGTAACAACGGCTCCGACAGCAAACACAGACACATCAGGAGCAGAATTCTTTTTTTTTTTTATTGACTTGAATTTCACTTCTTATTGTTTCTTCACTTCTCAAATGTCTCTTACCAGGTCCTCGATGATCTCCTGGATGCGTTTCTTGGCGGCCTCCACACAGTCCTTGGCTCCCTTCAGAGTGACCCGCTGACTGTTGGCTCCCGTACGAGGGAAACTCACGGCTACTCCGCCGTACTCCTCAGCCAGCTCCCGCAGCACCTGGCCTCTCCGACACACAAAGTGGCGGTGGTGGCGAACGTCTACTACCATGCTGTCCTCCACCACGTCGTCCTGGAGAGGGAGACAACAGGAACATAGTAAGTGGAGAAAGGGGATAGTTCAGTTTATGACACCGAAGATTTAGAGAATTAAGAATAAATAAAAAAGACATTTAAATATCAATATAAGATGAATAAGTTATTTCAACATCAGATAAATGCTGTGTAGTAATTAATTACCAGGTTTTTGACGAGACCTTCCAGCTCCTTCTGGGCCTGACGAACGGCTTCCTCCTTCCCTACGATGGTGATCAGTTCCTGCTCGGTGTCATCCGGCGACGGGAAGATGATGCGGGCCCCCGTCTTGTCCCGCACACGGCGAATATTGGCCCCTCCACGGCCGATCAGGAATTTATGGTACTCTGGTTTGGCCTGAAGCTCAGCTGTGAAGTTGTTGACTTGCTGAAAAGAACAGAGGACAGGATAGCGATGTAAGTATTCGCTCTCACTTCCCCCTCCTCTTAGCTCACTTCTGTCATTTTACGTCACGTCTTGTGTTCGTTCACTCTTTGTATCCATTGTTCAAACTTTTCTGTCCCTAACCCACCTTCTCCTCAGCCAGCTGCAGCAGCTGTTTCTTGGCCTTCTCCACCTCGCCGACGGGCCCTCTGATGGTGACCTTGTCCGAGCCGGAGCCCTCGGAGGGGAAATGGATGTGGACGCCGCCACAGTCCTCCATGATGGAGCGCACGAGGCAGCCCTTGGCGCCGATCAGAGAGTTGTGCAGCTTGGCAGGGATGGCGACCTCCGTCTCCTTAATGTTGGCCTGAAGGGATGAAGAGAGAAATAAACGCCAGGGAGATATATTGAGGTACAGCTACATTTACAGTATTTTGTCTTTCGCCTAATCCCTCCTTGATATATAAAGGAATATTACAACACATTTTCACATCTTAATCTGTAATTCGTTTTAAATTAATCTCAGAGATGCACAGAGATGCAACAAAGGTCCCCAGCCAAATTCGAACCATGATGTTGCAGCTAACGGTTTCCAGAGCTTTAAACCACATCTCTTGGTCATCTTCTGATGAGGAAGAATGAGAGATACGGCTGAAAGCTCAGGAAATAGCTGAGAACTTGACCTTGAAAAAGTCTAAATACAAAAACGATTTATTTTAGCATTTTACCACCAAATGCCTCAATATTATCAATCACATCCATTATTTATTTTCTTTATCAAGTCATTCTAAATAAAACTAGAATTACCGCCTCACGGTTGTACAGTGTGCCTCCACCAACCAGTCAAGTTGCAGTTTACATCCATGTCTGTCCAAAATGTCATCACTTCATCATTTTATCCTGTTAGACATTTGTGTAAAATTGTCATAATTAGTGTATGAATTCTTGAGTGAGCTGACTTTTGACAACCAAAATCTCATCCTTAAGTCCGAGGGGACGTTTATGCCAAACTTGAAGAAATCCGACCAAGGCGTTCCTGAGATATCACGAGAATGGGACGGACATGAGGTCACGATGATGATTAGATTGTGAGCTTTGACCGCCACAATCTAATCATCATCCTTGAGTCCAAGAGGATGTGTGTGCCAGATTTGAAGAAATTCCCTCCAAGCGTTCCTGAGATATCGCGTTCACGATAAAAGGCATAAAAAGTCATTTTTGGGGGGGGGCCATGAAGGAAAGTAAATACAAAAAGAGGCTGCAACAACTGTCAAAAGCAGTCTGACGTCTCTCACCAGTTCTCTCTGGATGGCGAGGATTCGTTCTCTGGCTGCCTCACAGTTGCTCTTCTTGCCCGTGATGACGATCATCTCGGAGTTACTGTTCTCTGTCGGCAGGTCGATCTTAGTGTTGGTCTCTTCACGGATCTGGCGGCATCAACAACATCTGTTATTTTGTGCCTTTTACATAATGTAACATTTGCTCTGGTGACAGTATCTTAGGGCTGAAATCTGTCTTTAAATATTTATTCATTTCAAGATATGGCTTTAAAAAAACTGTGAAGTGATCATTTTCAGAGTGCACTTCAAATTCTTACCTTTTTGATGTTGGCGCCGCCCTTGCCAATTATGTTTTTGTGAAACTGCTTAAAGATGGGAACGGAGAGCGAGAAGCTGTTCTCAATCTGGGAAAGATAGAAAGAAAGGAAAGCTGCTGTGAAGTGAAGTCTAGAGAGACAGAGACAGATAAAGAGACAGAGACAGAACGTGGCGGGTCATACCAGGTCGGCGATGATTTTCTGGAGGAACTTTCCGCATTTCTCCACCTCGTTCTTCGGCCCTCTCAGCTGGACGATGTCACTCTTCTGCGCCGGGTCGGGGAAATTGATAATGACCTAGAAGCAGAACAAATAACACTCGTCACATTAAATCAGACTGGATCCAAACTAATTATTTCACAATGATGAATGGGGCGAGATGAAGTGCTGTCGGAGACAAACGTTCACCTCGGGGAACTTGTCTCGAACTTCTTTGATCTTTTCTCCCTTCTGGCCGATGATTGTCCGATGGAACTTCTGCTCCACGATCAGGTCTTTGGTGCGCTCGTTCTCCTGGAAATTGGAAAAAAAAAGTGTGAGCAGGCCACTTTGGAGTCTGTGTACGGAGCATTTCTTTTTTTGGGGGTTTATGCCGACCAGCAGAATGAATGAATGAACCAACCTAAACTTTGACCCCATTCTCACCATTCTCTGGACCATCTCAATGAGCTCTCTGCGTGCCAGCTGGACTCCTTTAGGGTCTCCCTCGATCCGGACCAGGCCACTTCGTTCAGAGTCCTGGGGGATTCGTACGGACACTTTGTACTGTTCCTTGATCCGATTGACTGGATGGTGTGACAGAACGGTGAAAAAATGAAGAGAGAGGGGGTTGCATTTTCAAAGATGGATCAGAAGTTGTCTGCACATTGTCTGTGCTCAGCTTGAGTTTTTATTTTGGAAAAAAAGCATCAAACTGTTCACACCCATCCTGCATCATAATCCATTTCTCTGCTTTACACTCTGACAACTGGTCTCTACCACAGGCCATTGTAACTGACATGAATTGAGGCCGATCACAGCTACTATGAAGCTCCACGACGGCTAATGATACAAACCTTTTACAGCTACCTTTCAAGCCCTTCAATTTCTTAATTTATTTATTAATTTGCACAAGATCTGACTCTTCTGACTAAAAGAGTAAAAACAAAAAAGTGGCTAAATTTACTGAGTCAGCGGTTTTTAATAAAAAATAAAATGGCTGGTCCCACTGGCATTTGAACTCTAAACCCCAGCAGTGTCGATGGGCCAGTTTTTTTCTGTTGAGATCAGCAGAACAGAAGTGTACTCACTGTTGGCTCCGTTCTTTCCGATGAGGTGTCTGTGGAAACGCTGATCTATGATGACTTCGGTGTAGTCCATCCTCACCAGCTGGACGCAGAGGGGCAGAGGGAAGATTTGTCACTGGATTTGTTCCCTGAGCTACAGTACCACAGAACCCCTTCAAATCTGGATCTGCTGTGTCTCTTTCTCTGTATCCCTCAGCTTTCCAAGTGTCTTTATTCTAAGAGTGAAAATGAGTGAACTTCCAACAACAATGCTTCATGTCATTCTGGGTAGGAATGTTACAACTACCTTGAAATGTATTAAATAAGAAACAATATCGGGAGCATTTGACGGTGTTATGACCCTTTTTACGAATGCATTTAGTGATTAAGACCGCTCCTCTTATTGTAAAAGATATCCCATGTAGGGCTGCAACTAACGATTACTTTCATTATCAATTCATCTGTTAATTATTTTCTTGATTATCTGATTCATGGTTTGATCTATAAAATAAAAAAAAATGATGAAAAAAAGACGACGTCTTCAAAATGCTTCTTTTGTCTGACCAACAGTTTAAAACAATATTACGTTTAAATACATTAAGTTTACCATGCACACAAATATTGTACTGTTTTTACGAATATGACAATATTCTGAATTTGCTACGGGTCATGTAAACAGCATATTCCTTTTTTATATTCTGAATTAGGCCTTGTTCTGAAGGGAGCATTTTCCGATTAAGACATGTGGGTTATGTCGATATTATTCAGGTTTTAGGAACATTCTTTAGGAGCATTCTTTGGAAATATACTTTGGAATATGCATCTCAGTTGGGGTTTTTACCGCAGTTTGCAGCACACAGCTTCTTGCCTGTTTACAGCCAGCTCTGTGCGTTGTACGCAAAGCAACTAGCCGACAGTTTGCAGAGTTGCATGCCCAAAGGAAAAGCCCACATTTCTGGTCAGAAGTTCTGTGAGTGAGTGAGTGTGTGTGTGTGTGTGTGTGTGTGTGTGTGTGTGTGTGCGTGCGTGTGCGTGTGCGTGTGTGTGTGCGTGTGCGTGTGCGTGTGCGTGCTCACCAGGTCCTTGATGATCTCTTGTATCTGGGCCTGAGCCAGTTCCACCTCCTCTGTTGGTCCCTCCAGACTGATGCGCTCCTCGCCGTCCGTAAACTCTATGTGAACCTGCACACAAACACACAAATAAAGATGAAGTGTCGATTCCCCCCTAGTGTCACAGTAAACAAGACACATCACAGTCCATGTTATAAGGGTCCGCTGCCATGCTGCAGAATTTTCCCTCCTTCTTCACCTCCTACATGATTGATAATAATCATTGTTCAAACTACTCTGTCATATTGTAGATTGTGGCAGATTGTGTGGTTTATCTCTGGTTTCTATCTCCGATCATCTCTCTCCTCACCCGCGGTAGCTGCTGTGTGATCCGCCCGATGTTCTGTCCTTTCTTGCCGATGATGAAGCGATGCAGCCAGGCCGGAGCGGTCACCTCCACCACCATCACACTCTTTGCCTGCGCAGGGACAAAAGGCTTACAACTTAAAAAGCAACAATCCAATGATAAATAGCTGCTAATAATTACCATGCCCTCTCCTCCTTACCTTTGCGTACACCTGTGTGAGCGCCGGTCCCAGCTTGTCGGGCTCCCCCCTGAGGATGATGGTCTCTGAGCTGGAGTCCAGCAGAGGCATCTCCACAGACACCCCCGTGGTCTCCAGGATCTCCTGCAGCGTGTTGCCCTTTGGACCTATAATGTACTTATGCTGAGACTTCTTCACCTCCACGGAGATGGTGGTTGTCTTCCTCTTCTGCGGGTAGAGGATTAGAAGTGATTGGTTACGGAGAAGATAACGGCGGTGAAAGGAAGGACAGCGCGGGGAAATTGAGGAGCCCGGTGAGGGATGGATGGGAACACAACAGGAGACAGAAAGAGGAATGACAGGCAGGAAGCAGGAAGGACAGAGCAGATGAAAGTTGGAAAAAGGAGGACTGAGCGACAGTGAGACAAGAGGAAATAAGCTGGCAAGAGGTGAGCAGAGAGGGAGAAGAGAGTGATTGAAAGCCAGAGAAAATATATTTGTTTTTGCCTCTCATGCATATGCACTAAATGACATTAGCATTCTCATCCTGTTGTTCTCTGGTGAAATCCAATTTTCTCTCCACATTATCTCCGGCCTGCCTATCGCCAGCACTCATCCAGCACACACACACACTTCCTCTCCACGTTTCATCCATCCATCTTCTAGAGTTTCTAGTGTGTGGTAAAAACAATAATAAAGCCTCCTCATTACAAAAAGCACTGCGCCAAACATTGTTAGTACAGATGAGGTTTAAGATCCAGGCGGCAGAGTGAATAAGTGGTTAATGTGAGACTGTGATGAAAACAGAGAAAACCACAAAGTTTAATATCTGCGATCACGTGTGTCGTGCCATAAAGCCCTAAATTAAACCCCAATCTGCTCGCTCACAGCAAGTCATTCTGGGTAAGTTTAGTACACACTAAAAGTCGGCATAAATTGCTGAACAATTCACAAAAATGTCTGAACAATCCAAGAACGAGAGCTTGAAGGAATGTAAACAAACGAGTGAGGCTTGTTTGTGATCCAATTTTCATGTTTTGTTCCTTGTCTTGCTTTTGTGTTCCTTGCGATGCTTGCATTTGAAATTTTGAAAACAAAAACTGCTTCATCAGCAGTGATGGAATGAAAATATCTGAAGCAAATATGTAGAATTAAATAGTAGGGGTGGGAATCAGAGGCACCACGATACAATGTTATCACGATACTTCAGTCGCGATACGATCTTATTGCAATTTTAAACATTTTGCGATATGCTGAGTATTGCGATAACATATATTGCGATTTATTACCTTTTTGCAACTGCAAATTATGCAGTTTATTAATATCTGTTTTATCTAATAAAATACAGTTTACTCTGTTCTTCTCAGAGTTTTCATTCACATATCTTGAGGTCAGAGGTCAAGGGGCCCCTTTGAAAATGGCCATGCCAGTTCTTCCTCGCCAAAATGTATCGCAACTTTGAAGCGTTATGTAGCGTTCTTCCTGACAAGCTGACATGACATGGTTGGTAACAAGCCTGCTTTAACCTCTGAAAGACAGAATAGCGTCCAGATTGTTAAGAGGTTAATAGTTTAAAGATTGATAAAGACCGATTGACGTCTGTGTATCGATATAATATTGCCAAGCAAAATATCATGATACTATGCTGTACCGATTTCTTCCCCCACCCCTATTTGATAGCAGCCAAAAAGAATGAGAAAATGTGAAATAACAGCTAAAGGTCATTAAGACTGCAAATAATTAATCAACTATTAACTTAATTTTTGATTCAGATGACTCAAAACAAAATTGTATAGAAGGGTTTTCAAAGGCTATAAGGTTTTTTTGTCATTTATAGACAGTTGACAGTAGAGATAGAGACAGACTATATCAGTAGTCCACCAGGCACTCAAATAAATTGCAGATAGATTAAAGACTTCTTTGTACATATGGAGATAAAAGCTCAGTTATTTAATCTGATGCTAAGCCACTAATGGCTTTAAAAAGATTAAATTAAACATTACAAATCAATTCTAAAGTCAGTCAGGAGCCAGGGTGAGTTAGAGTCAGAATGGGGTTATATGAGAACTACGGTTGCTAGAAACCGTTCGTTTTGAACAAACGCACCTTGTCGTCGTAGATGGCTCGGATGCGGCTTAGCGCCAGGGCGACGGCCTCCTTCTCCCCGGTGATGACGATCTCGTCCTTGGGCAGGCTGGGTGGGGGGATGCTGATGCGAGCGCCCGTCTCCTGGCTCAGCTCCTGCACCAGCCGGTTGTGAGCACCGGCGATGAAGGGGTGGAAGGCCTTCTCCAGGGACAGACGCTCCACTGCACGCTTGTCCTGGTGAGCGGGAGTAAATAGTGACGGCCATGATTAGAGAGGCAAAAAAGCACAGTATCAAAACACAATTCAGCAGCGACAATTAATGTCTTTAAATCTTAATGGCCGGGTCACAGCCAATTAAAATACTTGACTAACGCTAAGCGTATATTTACTCATTAGACCATTTCAAAGCCATTTAACCTTCAACTATACTTCTGGTTTCAGGCCTCCATCTTTAAAGATCACATCACAAACTGAACCCCGCAGCTCACCTGTTCAGCAGAGATCAGAAGTATTTCATGGCGAGCCTTCTCGATGCCTTCCTTGGTGCCGGTGATGCGGATGTTGGCGCTGGGGTCGTCAGGACGTGGAATAGCGATCTTGGTGGCGGTCTTCAGCTCCAGCTCCTGCAGCTTCTCGCCATTCTTACCGATGACAAAACGATGGTGCTCCTTGGGGATGGCGACCGTAGCCGAGGCCTGGGAGAAAGTGAGTGAAGATTTGCATTGTTACACATTGGAAAACGGCAGTAAATCATTGCATCAGGAAACATCATCATGCCTGAACTAACTTCATTAGCATTATATAAAGTTCTCTTAGGAGTTAAGGATAAGACATATTCATAAAAATACAGAATTGTTGATTTAGCCGCTGTGGTTTCACATTTATATAATATTAGAATATTAGTTTCCTCACATTTCTAGTCTACCAAGGACAGTAATTAACAGTAACAATGGAATATGTGGGTTTTCAGCAGGTAAACAAAAACTAAACCGTTCGACCTTGCGAAGAGTACAGTTTGTTTTTTCTGCACTCTTGTATCAATAACTGCAGCTCAGCTATACAGGTGGACCTCGGTGCACCAATTGAAGTGGAAATCAGCATGTTTACTGCTGAAGCCCAGAAAGGCCACCCTCGGGAGCTGACGGTCATTTTTCAGCTCAACTTTTTGTCCTAAAACCGGCCTGCCTGCACTGATAGGATTCTTCAAGCTGCAGCTAGAACTAACTATCCTATATAATTTTGTGAGGATGTAAAAAAGAGCAAATGCCAATAAAAGAAACAGATTGTCACAGTAAAAACCCTCTGATCCCATTCATCAGTTTAAGTGATGTGAGTTGTTGTTCTTCCTCAAAGAAACATCTGTTAGTCGGGGGCATTTTTCCAACGGTATTCACTATTCAAGACAAAAAAACCCTTTCACTTAAAAATAGAATTGGTGAGGGAGCAAAATACAGGAATGCATAATCACTAAAAACACAAATTATTCAACAGCAGCACACAATACGCTTGCACCAATATATTGTCGCACAATGTATCGAGATAAAGAAGTTACGAGAGGCATTTTTTAAATTGGCAACATGACAGTAATTTAACTCATGACTGTCTACAACTGCAACAGAGCTTACAAATTCATTTTATTCTGCATCTTTAGAACATTTACTGCATTATTGGTAATATAACTTTAATTTGCAACAATGTTCTTTACGAACACATTCATGCTTTTGACTAATACTTCCAAGGTCTCTGCTTATTTAGCCAAAGAAAGACAGCATTTTCAATCGATCTAGTCAAGAAAACACCCCCGCCATGCACTCTGTATCCTACATTTATGAGCTCAAACAACCGCGGTGAACTTACCTGCGTCTGCAAGCGAGCCACGATTTCCTTGCGAGCCTTCATGACAGAGTCCAGTTTGCCGGTGACCATGATGGACAGGCCCTGGTCTTTGGCCAGGGACAGCTCAATGTGGGCCCCCGTCCGCTGCATGATGTCCAAGCACACTTTGGCCTCCTCGCCTTCCCCGAACTGGCTGTTGTCCTTGTAGCGACGCTCCTCCAGGGGCACGTGGAACACCTACACAACAGAGCGGGTTAGAGCGGAGGAGGGGGAGTAGGTTCACATTTCAGGCAACGTGTCTCATCTTCTTATTCTCCCATTACTGGTGCATCTTATCGACCGCTAATGTGGCTCGTGGCAAAATTTAGTTAAGGTCAGAAAGATATCTAAAGAGCAGATGAATGAATGACAGACATCAAAACATAGTATTTGATTTTTTTTGCATGAATGACAGTTGTTAAAGTCAAAACAGTTTGCAAATTAGACCCTGAGTGTTTCCAATAACTCATAACATCTGTATTAGGGCTGCAACTAACAATTATTTTCATTGTTGATTAATCTGTTGATTATTTTTTGCGATTAATCTATTAGTCGTTTGGTCTATAAAATGTCAGAAAATGGTGAAAACCGTGTTTCCCAAAGTCTAAGATGACGTCCTCAAATGTCTTGTTTGTCCACAACTGTCATAGAGGAGTAAAGGAACCAGAAAATATTCACATTTAAGAAGCTGGAATCTACCAGTTAATCGATTATCAAAACAGTTGGCGATTAATTTAATAGTTGACAACTAATCGATTAATTGTTGCAGCTCTAATGTGTATGTGTGAACTTGTGTATATTCTGTTGCCTGTTTATGTATGTAGTCAGTGGCTGCCTGACCTGGGTGATGACAGAGGCTTTGATGGGCCTGATCCTGCTCCCCCACGCTGAAACCGGCTCCCCGGCCTTTTCCCCTGGTGCCCCCTTCTCCGGCAGCGGAGGGAAGGCCTCCAGGTAGGTGGGGATGTAGGCCTCATCCTCCGGGACGCAGCCTGGTCCGGAGAGACAAAGATAAATAAGGCAACGAGGATTAAGGTAAGGATGGAGGAAGAAAACAGAATGCATGTCTGGATGGATAGAGGAGGATTATTAAAGTTAAGGAGAGATAATATGGAGGGGTAGTTAATACGCATACTGACAAGAGGAATACTGAAAAATCGTACGGTACAAGAAAAGTGGGAATTCACAGTAAAGAGAAGTAGGAGAAAATCTAAATATGTTCACCTGATCTCTTAGATAATAAGAGGCTAACTAGCTTGGCCTTCTGACAAAAGTGTCACAACAGGCGGACGTTACCTGTAATCTCCTGGTCCTTGAGGCCACTGCGATGCTCCGCAAAGCTCTCCGGGGTCAACACTGCCACTGAGCTCATGGTTCAAGACTTATTCCGCTATTCCACTAAGACAGAGAGGTGGGGAAGGATAATAGGAATAAATCAAACATTGGAATCTCTGGAGGAGGAAATGAGTTGCTGTATCAGCACGAAATGCCATCATAAAGGACTAACTGGACGATCCAACAGCATCAGAAGTACAGAAGCCTGTTTCAAACTGCGTCTCTTCCATTGTTCTTCTTCCCTCCCTCGTTTGCTCTCTAAGCACTGCTTTCCACAAGCCCCAGAAGATTGAGGCTGCCCCCAAAAGGTTTGCTTCGCGGCACCGATGCTGCACGTTACACCTGAGATACTCCAATTAACACTTTACAAGCCTCAGAAAAACACACGGTCGGTGGCACAAAAGCCTCGGGGACAGGGTTATCACAAGTCAGACACTAAGAGCTGTCTTAGTCTAAAAACAACTGCTGCTGGCATTCCTTGTGATCCAGAATCACAGGATCTTGTCAACAGCGGGTCTTCTCTGAGCATTTTTAAAATCCAAAGACTACAAATCCTTGAACTGCTCCTCCGACTGTGCATGTTAGAGCATCTTTGTAAACACAGAGACGGTGATTTAGGGAGGATATTGCATTTTTATGGTTGGCGCAGCAATAAAATAAAAATCATTAAAATGCTGAAAACCACACATTTACAAGAACCTCATAAAAATAGTTTTCTAATTAATGGTGATGGAAATCACATTTTGTCTCTTACTCTCTTACATCTCTTACTTTTACTCTTACCTTTAAGAAACAGTCATGATCCGAAATAACGGTTGAAATGTATTAGATTATGGGATTTAATAACCAAGATGTTTTTCTCACTCATGAACAGGCATGCAAATCCATCCCCTGTGATGCTTCTGGTTGAGCACAACAGCGACTTTGTGTTATCATCTAATATCTGTGACATGCTCCAGTAGGATTATTTCTCCTGAAATGTTACTGTGTGCTCCCAGAGTGCATTCAGATCATGTAAAATCTGCCCCTGCTGGTAAAGACATTGCTAACCCCGTCTAATAGCCAAGAAATGTAATTACACTAAAAAAGTACAAGATGTATCTCAAGGAGTAAGAAGCAAATCTTGGGGGAAATATAGCAGGATATAGTAACACTAAGTTAAAGCTGTGGAATAACTGATCAAACAGAAGTAGCTGAACTGTATTGTTACAAACCCAGGCTTACCTGCAAAAGGTCAATTGCCAGAGAGTCCGTCCAGTTAGCTGCTACCGTAGGCGCTTCAGTGTGAGTGTGTGTTTCAGCTCCTGGGTGCACAGGAGGAAAGAAAAAAGAGACTGAAAGTGAACACTGTAAATCAAAAAGCTATACAGCACGGAGGCTGGGTTAATACTGTGAACACCCACACTGCACTGCACCTTACAATGTCTGGATCTGATTCACTCTCCTCCTTTCTCCTCCCCTCCCCTCTCCACATCTCTCTGCTCATCTTCCCTCCTTTATAGTTTCACAAATTCAATGGCCCAGGAAACCAGGAGTGAATATAACCACCCAATGTGAGTCTGTACTGTACTTGGTAAACAAAAAACATGATTATCTTTTTTTTCTCTCACTAGTTTTTTAAGTCCAGCCCATGGCGTCTTACATTGGGTACACAAGTGGGGGAAATAACTTAACGCCACAGCAGCCAAACGCATGCTGTACAGTAGGGCTGTCCAGAATACCAAATCGAATAGTGACTTGGAGGCCGTGGCAACTGTCGAAACGTCAAAGCATTCAGGTCAGTCCTACTGTGCAGCCCAGGATTGTTCAACTTTGTTTAAAATCTTTAAATTCTAGTGGAGATCCAAAAGCTTTCAAAGACACCAAACATGCCAGGCTAAAGTTTCGGAAAATGTGTATGAAATGATGAACAACAAAATGTGGAATATTTCAATTTGATGGACCGGACAGTGAGTTTAAATATTTCACTCAGTGAAAACATCTTGCAGCTTCAGTAAAGAGCTGAAACAAGCTGTTTGAGAATATATACACTGTCAAACAGTACGGAAGATGATTTTAATAACATTAAAGCTATTTAAGGGGAAACAAGGAGGATAACTGTATGTTAAGGGAAGTGGTGGAATCCAACTAAGTGCATTTACTGAAGTACTGTGCATGTATTTCCATCTTAAGTTACTTCTATCTACAGTTATTTGACAGCAATAGTTGCAGAAATAAAGTAACTATAATGAGCCTGTGAAATTTGATGCATCTTTACATCATTATTAAACTACTACAATAGCAAATACAGCAGCAAGCTCCACATATTACAGTAAAAGGCTAGTTATACATTAATGCAGCAATATAAGTTATGCAAAAATGACGTAATGCAACTGACGGATCATCACATAATAAGTACTTTTACTTCTTTATGTATATTTTACTATTAATGCTTATAAGGAGCACTATCGCAGGTCCTTCCTTCCTGCAGCTGTCAGACTCCACAACCAGCACTGCTTCCAGTAGACCACTTACACTTATACACCAAAGAACTAACAATAACCTGATATTTTCAGGTGGAATTTCATTCATTCATTCATTCATTCATTCTCACTGTGCAATATCATTTTCCACTTGTGCAATTTTGTTAATAGTCTGTTTATTGTCAATACTGTACATACTGCTCCTATTTTTATACCTCTATTTAAATGGTTCATATTTTGTCACACTTTGTTTAGCTCTTTTTTTTTACTGTGTTAGCTGATACTTCTTGTTTTTTGCACTATTCCCCTTTGCTGCTGTACACTGCAAATTTCCCCACTAATAAAGGACTATCTTATCTTATCTTATCTTATCTTATACAATTACACAACAAGTGTAAAAGCATTACTTTTAATTGTTTTATTTTAACATTGGGGGTTATTGCTCCTTTTACTCCAGTAAATGATGACAATAGTCCTACCAACCATTTGTTATAAGGGGTTAAATAAGAAACTGCTGCTGTAAGTCTCCCATTGTGGCTCAAGCACCTGCTAACACCTTGTTAGCTAATACTGAAGAAGAAAACTAACAGTTACATATTAATGCAGCAATATAAGTTGTGCAATTATAACATAATGCAACTGACAGATCATCACATAATAAGTGCTTTTACTTTTTTATGTTTATTTCACCCAGTGAAAACATCTTGCAGCTTCAGTAAAGAGCTGAAACAAGCTGTTACACTGTCAAACAGTATGGAAGATGATTTTATGTGTATAACAAATCTAAAAATACGGCACTTTAGACAGACATGGTTGGGTGGTGTATGTATACAGGATCTGTAAATTATATGGTGTATGTTTGTTGCAAAGTGTCAATAAAAATATGATTAAAATTATGTATATTTTACTATTAATGCTTATATACAATTACACAACAAGTGCACATTTGAAAGCATGACTTTTAACTGTTTTATATTAACATTATTGCTCCTTTTATTCAAGTTAAATGATGACAATAGTCCTACCAACCATTTGTTAAGAAGGGGTTAAATAAGAAACTACTGTGCAATATATCCTTGATGCAATATACACCTCAAGTGCAACTACCTATGTTTAAATTTTATGTATTACATCTGCCCTACCTATTTTACAAGTGCAATTACCTCTGTTTACATTACATCTATTTTTATTTTTATTTTATACTTCTAGTGTAACACTTCTGTTTATATTTATTTATTACATCTGTATAATAATATAATGAGCCTGTGAAATTCGATGCATCTTTACATAATTATTAAACTACTAAACAGCAAATTCAGCTCCAAATATTACAGTAAAAGGCTAGTTACACATTGATGCAGCAATATATGCAATTATAACGTAATGCAACTGACAGATCATCAGATAATAAGTACTTCTTTATGTATATTTTACTATTATTAATGCTTATATACAATTACACAACAGGTGCACATTTGAATTGTTTTATTTGAACATTATTGCTCCTTTTACTCCAGTAAATGCAGACAATAGTTCTACCACTGTGTTAAGGGGTTAAATAAGAAACTGCTGCTGTAAGTCTCCCATTGTGGCTCAAGCACCTGCTAACACCTTGTTAGCTAATACTGAAATACAAGAACTAGAAATGAAATGAAAGCAACAAAGAGGAACTGGGCTCTCTACAACACAGTTTAACACTAAGTTAGCAGCAGCTGTGACTATTAACACCACTATAACCAGTTTATCTACATATAAATAAGAGATAAAGACGGTGGAGTTAATCCAGCCACGCTAGCAAGATGCTAAGCTAAAGGCTTTACTGCTAGCTTGATGAGGATGCTCTGCTCTGCATGGCTGGTCCGTTATCTTCTATTAACCTCTACTAAAGGGCTATCTATCTACCCGGCTTTCTACCTAACATTCACACAATATGACTCCACACACATTGTGTTCACATTGAGATGTATATAATAAAGATAATTCCTACCTTTTAGAGAGAGAAAGTGTAGCAGAGAGGGTGTGTGTTGTGTCTGACAGGTGATGGTGTAAACACAGTGGTGATTGGTCCAGCAGCATTTCCTCTGCTCGGCGGAGGGATACCAAGCGTTGCACTGCGACACACACACAGAGTATAAAGGAAAAATGCCGCAGTATCTTTACGCCCAACAGACAGGAGCATCCAAGTTAAATAGATCCGGAGTCTTACTCTACTCCACTCTTGCTGTTATATTCAGATGTAAAAAGAGTCAGATGTGGTGTCCGGGATGGAAATCGATTATTGAAAGAATGTAATGAAGTTATCAGCCCTCTGCAACGTGTTTTTGTCTATCAAAACTGACCGGGTCTACTTATCATTCATAATGGCCTGTGTGCTCTATACAGAAGTCACAGCATCATACTTTTTCTGAAGCCTAAACATTATGGAAGCCCAATTTCACCAGGAAAGGAAAACTTATTAAAATGAATAAAAAAATAAAATGCTAAGAAATAAAAAAAACTTGGTAAGTGAATGCACATATGCATATATTGCATTTATTTATTGTACATACTACATTTATTTATTGTACATACTACATTTATTTATTGACGGACTGTACACACTATGTTCACCCAGTCACTCTGTATCTTTTATATCTCTATTTTTTTTAATATATATATTTATATAATTTTTGTATACCTTTACCTTTCCTGTGTTTCACTCTGTTTGCTGATGTTGCTGCTTTGACACCTGAATTTCCCTCCGAGGATTAATTAAGGTTCATCTCTCTTATCTTAAGTAATGGTCATGGTAAGTCAAAAATTATGAGATAGTAATTAAAAAATTTCTTAGTCTTAGTCTGAGTTACTAATCAAAATTATGAGATTATAAATTGAAATTATGAGATAAAAAAATCAGTTTGGGATGACTAAATAAAAGTTACGAGATAGTAATTAAAATTTTTGACTTTCTAAGTCAAATTCTTGAGATAGTAAGTAAAAAATATGAGATAACTCAAAAGTTTGAGTTACTAAGTAAAAGTTATGAGATACATTATAAATCAAGATTTTGACGTATGAAGTCAAAATGATGAGATATTAAATCAAAAATACGATGGTAAGTCAAAACTAATGAGATAGTAAGTTAAAAGGATGCACCAATACCAAAACTGGATCAGATATCGGCCCGACATGACTTAAATAGCTGGATCGGGTATTGGTGACAATATTATACTAGAATTTTAATTCCTGTTTAAGTTTTGGCCAATTTGTGGTGCATTAAAAAGGCTTACATTTGAATTGTAATTCCTGTTAATTTTGAAGATTTTTTAACCAAGTTGTTGGTGTACGATTTATTATTTTAATAATAAATAACAATTCAATAAATTCAAAAAAATCAACGTGTTTATTTGTCACATTTTGTTATACAAAGTGAGGAAAGCAATGTTTTAAGTCAAGCCTGATGTTGCCTTACACATAATAGAATGATCCCAGTCACTTCCACACAGGGAGACATGCAGATTATTAATTAAACACTGGTATCGGATCGGTACTCGGTATCAGCCAATACCCAAAGCCCAGGTATCGCTATAGGGACTGAAAAAGTTGAATCCGTGCATCCCTAGAGTTAAAGTTTGTATTACTAAATTAAAATGTTTAAGCCACACTTATAGTATAGTAGTAGAAATAGTAATCCCAAATAATATACTACAATATACTAAATTTTAAGTGCTCTAGTATTTTGGGGGGTTTTTTTTGTGTCTTATTTTTTCATCTATTTTTTTCTTTTCCTGGCAGAAATGGTCTTCTATAAGATATTGATTTGCAGAACTACGAACACCTTATCCCACCATTTACAGCCCAAAGGCGCTAGGTGGAGGTAGGATGCAAAAGTAAAACACAGAGGTGAGGTGAGGGAGGTGTGCAGCAGCCAAACACCTCCCCTCTGTGCACCTGTTATAACATGTAATCTACTACGAAGAGTTGTTATATACTGTATCACATGATATCTATTTACAGGAAGTGGTCACCACTTGGTCGTAAAAAAAAAGAAGTCTAATGATGATTATTATTATTTAATAAGTGTTATATCTCAGTTTGAAACAGCAACTTTTTCACTGTTTATTACTAAAATAAGACTTTACTGTAAGTTACAAACAAATAAAACATAATATAATACTTTTGCACTACCAACCATAAAATAAACAATATTTGGAGGTTTATTATAGTTTCTGGGATGTCAGTCAATTGTAAAACCAAAGATGCATGAAGTCTACAATAAGCACCCCGGAAGTGCCAGAATTAAGACATTTTGGGCTTCAAAATAAGAGTGCTAAAATAAAATCATAAACGCTAAATCATTAAAACAAGATTTCCAGTTGAGATTATAGGCTACAAATATGTTATCATACAAGAGTAAAAAAGATAAATCATGCAAGAATAAAACAAATGACAAATAGATTAGGAGCCATGTATACTGTATTCTGCACAACTTTTATACAGTTTCATGTTTTCAAATTGAAAACATGAAACTGTATGAATGTTGTATAGATTTCAGTTAATTGTGAATCTCATGGAAAATATGGGGATACAATTCACAATTCAATTCTTATGTGTGAATAAATGTGTGTAGAAATTAATTCAATTAATTAATTAATACACGTCAGCTAAAACCACAATATCACTTCAAATTTCAGCTGCTTGGCAGTAATGTTAGCTGACCAGACGGAGGTTTTTCCATGAATCACTGCTGATCCTAGTGTTGGCTTTTCCTGCCTCAGCCTCCCGACCGCGGCCGGAGGGAACAGGGGAGACACCGGAGCTTTGGTCGGAGACGATAACGTTTCTCGCTGCAGAGCTCCGTCACTTCACAAGACACGGAAACATCTCTTGGTCTGGAGGAGCTGCAGCATTTATTTCTGCACAAACGTCCACTGTACATTCACTAGATATTCTCAGAGCTAAACTAACTCTTCTGCAGTGTGTAGTGTGCGTGCATGAACGTGAGAGTGGAGCAAGCTGAGTGAAGGCAGGCAGGCAGAGGAGCAGAGGAGCAGAGTATAGGAGAGACTCCGGCCCTGGAGACCAAAGCTACGGCCTCCCCCGCGTCCTCCAACCGCAGCCGACACTGTTCTGCAAGACAGGCTTCACTAGATATAACTTTTGGTGCTTCCGGATACTTTGTGTTGGCGTCTTGTCTGAACAGCGTAGCCACATGCGAGCGTGCATGGGACACTGACCCGGATTGATTTATACGTGTAAGAAGTTACAAACAGTCCCATTAAATGATGTGCATTAGGTGATAACATATAACCTGCAGTACATCTAGCCATCATCATCATCCTACCAATTATCAATTGTTAAAATACAATAACATCCCACCAATTTCCATAAGGAAGAATCATCATCAGCCAACAAATCCTAGTTTACATTGAGCTTTTATTTTGAAATCCCTCACTGGAAGGTGTAACCATGACAGTGTGTGGCTTGATGGTTAGTGTCCTCAGGGGGGTTGATGTCTCCTACCTCCTCTCCTCTCCTCTCCTCTCAAACATGCTGCTGCTAACAAAGGAGACAACAACAGAGGGATGATGCTCGCTCAGACAACAAGCCTGTCAGAAAAAACAAGAAGAAACTGAACCGCTTAACTCTCACATTGTGGATATTTCTTCATCTTCTTCTGCGGGACGAATTAAAGTAACGTTACACTAACTAACGTAACTGCGACCCGGCGGACCGATTAAAAGCGTCTTTTCTTGGCATTAAACCATGTTGGACTGCCAACACTAGAGCCGAATAACAGAAGAGAAAGAGACAGACATGCCTGTATAAAATCGGTGAGTTTTCTTTCATGTAATGTATGTTTTTAAGCGAGATTAGTTCATAATTGGTGATTTAGCAGGCGCGGTCTGGTGGAAGGTTGGAAGCACCTGTTCTCTCTCTTATGGAAAAACCGCTGTAATACCGGCCAGATGTTTTATATGATTAACATTGTCATACTGAAAAGTAATTACCATAAACATTGTGGTATTACTGCAGAATATAGTTGAATATCTTTACATATTTTCCCATTTTGTGTTAATGTATAGGTAACAGTACCGGAGTACGCCATATTTTACGTGAATTAAGGATTAATTAAGGATAAAAACAAGATAATTGTATGCAAACTTGGATTTTTTCACATTTTATGAATAGTGTGCCATTGACACTTAATTCGGCTTTCCTATGGTTTATGTTGGGAAACGAGTTTTGTTATAATTGGCATGCAATAGTCTAGATTGGCAGCTTCAGATGAGATCCTTATACATTAGACCTAAACATCTATAGGTAGTTTTTTTCTTATAGCCTACCAATTGTGTCCAAACTAAATCTATATGTTTATTCATTTTTTCCTGGATCCCCACCCTGTGTGTTTTCCTTCTAGACACACCTTTTCCTCTTCCTGTCCAACGTGGAGCTTACACACACATCACATGTATTGTAATGGTAGCTCTCTTAAAGCCCCCCTACCCATTTTGTATACACACTGACCCATTAGTGTCCAGAGCAGATGGCACACTGTACACACACACACACACACATTGAGACAGCATTGTTAATAGACGCCCCCTTTAAGCACTTAAGGATTGTTCCCAAGCTGCTCTGATTTAAAGGATCACACCATATCTGATATTTATTGGATTTACTGGGACAAATACACTTACTGGAATGAAAGAGTGGCCCACTGACCCAGCCAGAGTGTGTGTATGTCGGGTCCAGTAGCTATTGAACTAACCAGGTCAAAGGGAGACAAAAGAGAAGTGAAGAATTGAAAGAAAGTCAGGGGGTGAATTGTGACCTCAAGTCTAGTCTATCTCTTGGTCTATAAGTGCATTAACACACAATTAGAACATGTTATCCCCACTGTGTAGAAGAGTGCTTTGTGTGGTGTGTATACACACCCACCTATTTGAGGTTTATATGTCGCCCTGTGGACAATGATAATAACCAGAGGGGCCAAACTGAAACCTGGAAAGACCTACCATAAACCCACACACACACACACACACACACAAACGTTGCTGCGGTGATGTCGTGTTTTGATTATAAAACAAGTTCAGTGTACTCAAAATCAAGAAACTGAAAGAAAATTGTTACAGAATGAAGCAAGGTTGATGGTTATAAAAGGACACAGGGTTTTAAATGAACCTTCTTCATGCCATACATTCTTGCTGTCATTTTGAAATCATCTAATACACACACGTCTGTTTTTTCAGACCTCAAACAATTTCTCGTCAGACTGAAACACGAAACCCTGTCTGTCTTTTTGTATTATAGGCTCACTGACTGTGCAGTACGCACATCCCTTCCAAACTGGTCTGACTAGCTGGTGCACTCTCTCAACAACAAACACCTACTGAGCTACTGTGAGTTATTGACTTTAGTGAGCTGTGTGGAAAAGTAGATTTCTGCCTGTGTTTACCTGCTGGTATTAGGCACTACTCTGGATTAATTTCTTGAAAAAAAATGTTGTCTGGTCCTGTCACGACTTCATATGAAATCACTGGCACTTCACATGAAATGAGCAGCCTCTAATCTTAATCTCATTAAAGGTGCACTCCACTGATTTGGCATGGCTCTTGCATAAAGTTGGGTGACTTTGCAAGAGACCAATTTAGAAAATAAAGGTCAAAATTGATGCAGTAGAGGCTGAAATCTGTAGTATGGTCCAAGCTACTAAAACACACCTACATTTCCCATAATGCAACTCAATAATAATAACATGTTTTGACAATAGAGTGGTGCAGGGATGACGGATTTTTGTAGGCCAAACTGGAATGTAGTATCGCCCTGTTTCCTTAAACAAAAAGCCAATGGGATATACATTGGGTTTTGGACAGAAAATAAGCTCTGTGGCCAACAAATGATACTTACATGTTTTGTTCAGTAAAATAATCTCCACAAATGAACACCACTGTCATGATTTTTGAAGTGTAAATGCACTCGCCAAAACTAGCTGTGAAGGCGGACGAGTCGGCGTGATGGCATTTAGTAGTCTCATTTAGCCACTTGTTAGCAACCGCCTTTTTTAAGACACGTAAAGGCTTCAAAATTCACGAGTTGGATATTTACTGATGTATTTTATATCGTACAACAAAACTTGTGTTAACCACAGACCTTATTTCAGGCGTCTAACTAAAAACCCATTCAAAAAACCCATTGACTTCCAGACGAGGGAACCAGAAGTGCAAAAATAATGACTCGTTTACGGATTTTAAGACTCATTCCTGTAGCGCTCAATAGGCAGCAGTTTCATATTTATATTCTTTATAATTCTGTATATTCTTTGTAGTGCTGAATAGGACTGCAACTAGCAATTATTTTCATCATCAATTAATCTGTTGGTTAAAAATGCCCATCCCAGACCCGAGGATGATACGTTCAAATGTCTTGTTTGTTTTCCAACCAACAGTCCAAAACCCAAAGATATTACATTTTCAGCGATATATAGCAGAGAAAATCTGACAATTCTTATATTTGAGATGCTGCAACCAGTCAGTCAATCATCAAAATCAGTTTTTGGTTTCATTTCTGTCATCAACTGAGGGGTTATATTCGAGTCAACATTTGTTCTGAAACAAGCAAATAGTTGTTGAGATATTTCAGTCTGGAGCAAAATGGTAGATTGACCGACACTAACATTAACATCCGTAAAGAAATGCTGCTGGCGTGGCTAAAATATAAATACTTGGGGTTCATATGACTGCCAGCTGCTTATTGGTCTCTGTGACAGACACCTGGTAATATTTTAAACACTTATAGACTAAATGATGAATCAATTAATCCAAAACATAATCACTATAATCATTATTCCTCAATTAGAATAGTTGTTTGTTGCAGCCTTTAAATGACGTGTGTGTAATCCTAAATGCGTGCAGCTACATTTGAAACGTATTAATCAAAAGGGTCACACAAAGCAGTGCGGTGACGTCTTCTCCTGGGTGACTCAGAAGATGACTAACCCCTCGCTTGGGTTTGGTATTACATCAGCTGTTACACACATATAGAAAAAAAACACAGTGAGAAGAATCTGCAGAATGACCATTTGGTCGCCCAGAATGGAAACTGAATTTCACTTTATAGTCATCACGTTTCTTTTTATAGAAGAAGTGTCTCATTTGACTGCTTCATTTGAATGGCTATATAGAGAGCTTTGAATAAGGAAATTTCTCAGCGTTTGAATTTTAAAGGATTGAATCAGTGTGGATTTACGGCCGGCATGAGTGTGTGTACATCTACATTTATGGGATTTGTCATTGAATTCCAAATTGTGAGTTTTTCTGTGTTTAAGTGATGGCAGCACACACTTAAGGTCATATTTTTGAAACACGTCTATGTAAAGACTTCAGACAATGTTGTTGCACAAGACATATTATGGGTTGTAAAACTTTTTCAAAGTGCTCGTAGACCAGCTAAAAGATAAAAGATTACGAGGAGCTTGAGGCTATTCAACCTGTCTGAGCAACAGTGGACAGGGTGCAGTGATCATAAATATACGCTTGTACTGAAACAGCGGTTAATTTTTAATTAAATTACAACTGTGCATCATGAATCATTATATTGTTAAAAATGTCAGCTTGCCGCACAGGTATTACACATGAATTAACAGCAAGCCAAAGAAAAATTGACATTTGTATTTGTTGCTTTACATTACTCAGTAGTTCAGGATGAAATAATATTAAATTCTGTAATATATATTTTATTTTTTTTTTACATTTTCATCACAAACAAAAAAAGCAACATCTACAGATAGACTCACAAACATACATACCAACCCCACAAAAAACAAGCATAAAATGAAATAAAAAATAATAATTCAAATAATAATAAAAAATAATAAAAAAATAAATTTGTAATAATATTATACATTATTACAGTATATATAATATTACATTAAAAATAGTTTCCATATCTCTGTTCTGATAATGCTGCGCACAGCCATCAAAGCTTTAAACTAGTAAACCAGATCATGCTTTCCAGCTGTGAGTCATTCATAGATAACAATTTAAGAAGTTGTGCGGAGATGTTAGGCAACTTAGCAACGGAAAAAAAAAAATCAATGGTCATGGCTGGATTTCCCTTCACTGCATGCATCACTTTGTAGTGCAGTAACCAGGCTTATCAGCTCTGGCTACTCAGCTGATTTTACGTTATCGTTTGTTTTCTTTGTGTGAATATGTTCTCACTGAATGAGCCGGCTCCTTACAGTGCAAAGTTCATTTTCCTCTGAGGCCTTACGGTGGGGGGGGTTTGTAGCACAGAGGTCAAAGTCTGATTTCAGGATTATACTGTAATGCAGTAGTGTTTATTGCATTGGGTGGATGTTGATTTCAGCAATAGAAAATGCTTAAACTTATAGTTGTGCCTTTTTTAAGGAGACACAAGCCAAAAGGTTTGTGTACCACTAACTTAGAAGTTTAAGGTACTTTCTTCCCCCATTCCCTGTTGGCTCTGTACTCTCTAATGAAGGCATACAATGAAAGAAAAGTTAAGATAAGTTCACAATTATGTCCTTTTTAGTAAGTATATTGTCCACACAGAAGTGACTGTAGCCTGTTATCGTCTCTGCAGCCAAGTTGATGTCTGCATCATTAAAAATACCTAAATAAATGTCTGTTGCTTTTAATGATTTGGACGTTACATTTGATACAATATCAAACTGGTTTTAAACTCTCCTTTCTCTTTGCTCATCAGGTGATGATGATGTGCTCACATTGACCTTTGCCCTCAAAGCCTGACCTCTGATTGGTCAGGGCTGGGAGTTAAACGCACCGTAAGAGAAGACTCCAGCCACCATGTCTGTTCAGGAAACATCCCAACGGCCCGCGTCGCCTTCACCCCTCAAACCCGAGGCCAAACCGAGACCGGAGATCCCTCCAAAGCCGTCGCCACAACCCAGCTCCCCTCCTCTGGGAAACATGAGCAGAAGCCTCTCTGGAGGGAAGGTCAAGAGGATTGTGAACAAATTTAGCAAAAAGGAGTCGAATGAACCGGAGGAGCAACCCACCAATGGTACTGCAGAACGAACGACTATTAAACGGTTCAAAAGGCCGCCTACGGTAAAGCCCAAACCAGGTCGCGCCAGTCTGCAGCTTCAGCTCGGGACGGAGAAGGCGCCTCCGCTGCCTGCGAAGAGGAGCCGCACCTTGCAGAGGCAGCGAGAGAGCGAGGGAGGAGAGGAGGGGTATGCCAACATCAATGTGGAGGGAGGTCGATCAGGTACAGATGGTTTTACTTGGCTCTTAAGACGAGGGGTTTTAACTTCATCTGTTGTACGTTCCTGTGTCCTGTGGGTAATGCTGGGCTGTCAACCAATTTCCTTTGGTATAATAATAATAATAATAATAAAGTTAAAGGTGACATTTATGTATTTACTATTAGGGCCGTGTATTGGCAAGAATCTGGTGATACGATACGTATCATGATACAGGAGTTACGATTCAATATACTGTGATTTTTTAAATCTAATTTTAGGAAAACTGTCATAGTATTAAGAACACACCATCATCTGCGTAAAATCTGAGTAAATACATTTTACTTTGCTGATGCATAAATCACAGTCCCTGTAACATCCATCATCATAGGACTACTTTGAGAGGGCATATACACTGAGAGGACACATATATGTGTAAATGAAATAAAGAGTTAATTTTTGCATGTAAATTATTAATTAAATATATGAACCGATACAGTATCACAAAACATTATATCGCGATACTCAATATTTTCGAATATTTTCTTACACTCCTATTTATTCACCATAAATCTTAAAAAATATGCACAGATTAAAGCAAGGTAGTAGTGAAAAAAAACCCAGCTGGTTGTCACTCCTCCAACTTTGACATGGAAGCTCAGCAGGAAGCTATATCACGGGAGTTCTTGAGAAGGAAATTAAAATGTGTTAGACTTACCTTTGGCTGCAATTCAGAGCTGGCAACATTTAAAAGGTACTTATTGCAGCTTTTAGTCTGCAGGACAATTATAAACGGTGTTTTACTCACTCCTCAACACACAACCTGCAGTGTAGCTAAAGTTAGAGCCAGTTTCACAGACACTGGACTGGGTGTAGTTTTAGATCAAAGGTCAATTTCATTGATAAAAATGGACATTTGTTAGTTGATGCAAAAAGTGTGTATGTACAGTGCAGTCTTCTGCATGCGAGTGTGTACATTAACTGATTTGAAAGTGAAACCTGCAGCTCAGTCAAGGTATTGGTCTGAATGTGAGCTCTCAAACAGACAGGTGTGGTGCTGCTGCTAGATATCTGAACCCACAGCCGTAAACAGGTTCTGTAAGTCAGCTGATCACGTCTGTGTGTTTGTGTGTGCGCTGCTCCCGAGTAATGTGAAAGCAGGATGTGACGCTCACTGTGTGTTTACTTACATTAAGAAAAGATAATGCACAAGCATTTCTATCTATCACACTTCATGTCCTTATCCTCTACTCGTAAAGTAAAGCACATTAAAACTACCTATCAGTTTTAATCTGTAGCTCATTGACACACAGGAGTGTCTTTTGCTGCTGAGTCATGATGTTTGGCTTCACCCTGACTCGACAAAAGAGGAAGCCAAAGACATTTTATTGGCTACCTGATTAAACAGAGATTTGTGTCCCAGGTCACACATACTGTGCTTTCACTTCTCTGTTTTGGTTCCCCATCAGCATCATGATACCTTCAAGGACGTCATGATCTGTGGCGACGTATCCACATATCATCAGTATTGATCAATGTGGGCTTTAAAATCCAATATTCTTTTCACTGGAGATTAGGGCCGCAACTAACCATTATTGTCAGTATTGATTGATCTGCCAATTATTTTCCCGATCAATCATATAGACCAGTGGTTCCCAAACTTGTTCATGTCAAGGACCCCTAAACTGACACAAATTAGACCACGGACCATTTGATACATTTTTGTTCCAGGGTCCCCCATCTGATAGGATTTTTGCTTTTAGATGTTTTATTACAGTGTATGAAACCCATGACCAAAATATAATATGTGATTGTGTTAATTATGGATGGAATTATAGTGAAAACAAATAATTCCTATTTTTGCAGGGGACCCCCTGGAACCCTCTCGAGGACCCCTGGGGATCCCCGGACCCCACTTTGAAAACCAAGACAATAAAATATTAGAAAATTGTGAAAAATATTTGAGAAGCCGGGTCCAGAGAGTGTTGAAAAGTAAATAAAAGTAACTTGAACGATTAAATCTAGTATCCAAATAGTTTGAGATTCATTTTCTGTAGATTGATGCCTAATCAATTAATCGACTAATCGTTTAAGCCCTCTATACTGGTGATATTTGAGCAATTATGGAGATGGAATTAAGCTTAATGCGACTGCTACATTAGCAGCAAAACTAAAAGTATCATGGTCTTTCATTGAAATAATGCAGTTACCT
Organism: Sebastiscus albofasciatus; assembly: GCA_916701655.1. NCBI lineage: Eukaryota > Metazoa > Chordata > Actinopteri > Perciformes > Sebastidae > Sebastiscus > Sebastiscus albofasciatus. Next base: position 17,176 of record CAKAOI010053799.1, on the reverse strand, counting down.
TAAAAACACATGTCTGAAAAGCTCAATCCTCTTTGCATCTTTATTTGACTATATTTTTAAAAAGACATCTGAATTGACTTGTATGGAAAATCAAAAAAATGTATCACTACTTTCTTCTTTTTGTCTTTCACATCTTTACTCACTGACCCATTTAACCTTCATCCTCTCTCTCTTCTCTCTGTCCTCCGCCTCTTCCATTTCCTTTTGTCAATATTGGATTTTTCCCCCCGCCATGATTCGCTCCAAACTTTCCATGAATATTTGAAGACGCCACTTGCAGTATTTGTGTAGTGATGAACTGCTGACTCGACAGTCCGGCGTGCGCCATGTGAAGCTGGAAAGAAAAAAGACTCTTAATGAAAGTCAGCCGCCCTATCTGGGGATGCAGATGTAGGAAAAAAGTGGACAGGAAACAGCTCACTCGCACCCGTTCGCTTAGTGTTTTAGGGATGTGGAGGAAAATAAGCATCGATGGGAAGAACAAAAAAATGTTAGAGAAGTTTATGGTGTTTTATTTTCATTCGAAAAGTAGTTAATCTGTGTTGCTTTTTTTTTTTCGATGCAGCGCCTGATGGAAAAGAGGTGGAGACACAGCTGATTGGAGGAGGTGAAGCGGAGGCGGAGCACAGTTCTCACACACTTCTCAGTCCTCACTGCGACCCGAGCTGCAGCTGTGTGTGCCACCGCCAGTGTCCCGGCATGAAGCTAATATGGGTGCCTGTGGACGTGGATGATGGCGAGGAGGAGGGGGTGGAGGTGGAGGTGGAGGAGGAGGAGGAGGAGGAGGAGGATGAGACTGATTTTGAAGATCAGGTGGGGGAGGATGAGGAGGAATGGGAGGAGGTGGAGGTAGAGGAGCGGGGAGAGGAATGGGACAGCGATGCGGGGGATGAGGTGGACAGGACGTCTGTGGTTGATGAGAGCGAAATATTGAAACAACAAAAGGCAAAGTTCCACCAGTGTTTGGATGTTTTGATGTCTGACGGTCACAGGAGACGTTCGGACCCGGGCCCTCACTCAGTTCTCGCCTCCCTCGCGGTCACTCGCTCCCAGTCTCCCCCTGTTCCCCCAAAACGAGCTCAGTCCCCACAAATCCACCACTACTCTGCCCAGAACGAAGAGGAAAACATTTACGAGGCCACTCTTCCAATGGTCAACCCCACTCCTAAAAAGGCCGCACCTAAAATTAAGGAACAGGATGTTCCTCTGATCAAAGTACGCAAACCAGCCCGCCGGTCTAAACTGTCCTACAGCACCTCAGACCCCTCATCCGAGTTTCAGATGAACGCAAAGTCCACCTCGATCACAGGCGAGTTGCCGCCCGCCATCCCGCCGAGGATGCCCGTGATTCACGACAACCGCAGCCTCACGCCGGTGCACCGAGCCGGCATTCCTCTCCCCCAGCCCACACTGGAGGAGTGGCGCAACCTGCGGCCCGCTTCCCCCGGCAGCAGCTCCACCGGCAGCACGCTGAGCCCCCAGAGGGCTCTTACTCCACCCCCACCCAGCCCTCACAGACCCCCACCTCCACCACCAAAGACGGATCCCAGGAGGCTCAGCAGTGTCTCGCTGCAGTCCCTCACACAGAGAAGAGGTTGGTAACCGAACAAACATGATTACCTTTGCCTGAGATGAGCTATCAATGATTCACAAATTGTTTGATTTTCTGTGTAATCAAAAGCGATGACACCTTTTACTTTTCTTTTCAGAAGGAGAGGAGAATGGAGGAAATGAAGGAGAGAAAGAGGACACAGTGGAAGAACCGTGAGTTATCACCCTCACTTTACCTCTTAGTTCCATTTTTTTTAAAGAATAAGGCTGACAATATTTATCTATTTTTCAAAACAAATCCCGTGAAAAGCCCAAAGCCATCAATGAATTGACCCTGTTAACACCTGTTGTCTGTCTAGCCAAAGACTGAACAGAAATCAACACATTTGTTGTCCAAAAAATACTAAAAGCACACCAATGGGCCACACTGTTGCACTGGATGACATGTTTCTTTATTACCATGCACATGGGCACTGTAGTTCACTTTCAATCGATCCAACAAACACCATCCTGCTGCTGTAAATACTGACTAGCACAGCAAATGTGTATTCATTCGCAGCTGAAAATAGTCCCCAACAAATGAACAGTTTACGACTGTTTGAGAAAAGCACCCGGCTGTTTTAGGAAACTACTTTGCATTTTTTAAAAGATTTAAAAGGTGCTACTGATAACTCTCTCCCCCCGTTCCTTTGCATTCACTTCACAACAAATGGTTGCCAGTCCGTTGCACAATCTGCATATTTGATGGTGGAGTGCAGTGAGACTTAGACATTCACCAACTCTGGTTCAGTCGGCCACCCACTACTAAATCACCTCCGATGCGCAATTTCGTTATACATTGTTTGGGACTACTAAAACGTAAGGTAACTGGACGCAACCTTCACTAATGCTAAGATGCTAACATAGCTCTTCAGGGATTGAAGCTGTTATTTTTCTCATTTTGACAATCTAACTGGTGACAACACATTAGTTAAGGTTGTAAGGACTATGCCGGTTGGTAGTTGGTTCTGGTTTCCTTTAAATATGCCGATTTGTAATTGTATGGGTTATTGTTGTTCGGACAATTAAGCTATGAAAGCTAATATGTGCTAATGTCAGTTGTCACCTGTCGCCATGGTCAATATTAACATATTAATATTCACCTGATGGAGACCAGTGTCCGTGCAGCCAGGCATGGCAGAGGCAGCCTCTTTTTATTTCTGAGCACTTGGAATTGGTACCGGAGTGAAGCAGAGTGCTTCAAACATGTGCATCATTTATTCATTTTTTCAACACTAACTGGCAACTTCATCGCTGACGACAAAGAGATACCACGTGATACCAAAAAACAAATGTCTTATATCTTCCACAGAGATAAACAAAACATTCATTTTGGACCTGCCACAATGTTTTAAATGATTCATTTCCAATACGATTTTTTTTTAGGAAAAGCCATACTTTTATTCCTTTCTAAAAGCTCTGTGTATTATTATTATTATTTTAATTATCCGTCTACATTCGCTTGGAGCTGAGAGCCGCAGACAGAGTACAGAAGTTGGATAGTATTCAGAGATGCAGTCACACATTGTTCAGCTTTTTATGGGATTTGTTGACAGTAATAAAAAAAAAAAAGGATTTCCCCAGCCTTATCCTTCAAGTCAACATTGTCGTTCTTGTGTGTATGGAGTAATCATTAACTGTGTCATTCCCTCTTTTGTTGAATAGTTTGTTGATACCTACCTTTCTCCTCTTTCCACACTTCCTGTTTCAGGCGTCCAGTCAGGAGCGGCTCCCTCCGGAGGGAGTCTTCGTTCAGCTGGGAGTCCCGGCTGCAGGATGGTGAGGCTGGCTGACACACTGTAACAAACAAAACATAAAAAAAGACAAAGATAAGACTGAAAATATCACAGTTGATGCCTGGAACGGGATGCAATGTTAGTATTACAGTATTACATTGCGACTTGTTTCCCTTCAGAGCCTCTGTACCAGACGTACCGCGCCACTGTCATCACCAAGGAGATCCGACGCCAGACGGTTTGTCGCAACATCAGCAAAGCTAGTGTGGACTATGCCATGGACTTTGCAGCCCGTCTCTCCGGTATTGGAACTGGTGCTGGTGCTGGTGCTGGTGCTGGGACTATGACTGGAACTGCGACTGGAAACGGAGCACCAAAGAGCAGCCCTGTGCCCACACCGGGCCAGAGCACCCTGTGGCAGGATCTCCCAGCTGTGCGGGAGGGAGGGGTGCTGGAGCAGCTCACCCCTGAGCAGTGCAAGTACCAGGAGGTGAGTAGAAGAGGGAGAGGCTAATGTACCAAGGGGAGATCAATGACGCGAGGAGAAGAGAAACGGGAGATGCAGTATCAAGTATTAAATCACATCTTATAGTAATAATGTGATGTTTTTATCTAAATCAAGGTCCACTCCGCCTCACTGCATCACTCATTGCTGCAATATGATATTGATTCACTCTATCCCCAGTTCATGAAAGCTTTTATGGTCACAACTTTCCAACATCAGGAAGGAAAAAGAAATCCTTTTATGTACAGGAAGTGATAGATACGCGTTGCGTACCATCTACAAGGAATATTTGAAATGAGGAACATTTCCTTCTTTAGAAAGAATCTTGCATTTTTGCTCATAGGGTGGAAAATCTTGCAACTGTTTTATACAGGAAACCTACAGTGAAGTTAATATTTGTGTTATTTTCCCCCCCAATGGCAGAGTATGTTCGAGGTTTTGACATCTGAGGCCTCTTACCTTCGATCCCTGCGAGTCCTGACCGAACACTTCCTGGACAGCCGGGAGCTGGAGGAGACGATGATCATCAGAGACAAGAAAACCCTCTTCTCCAACATCCTGAGGGTCCGAGAGGTCAGCGAGAGGTGAGGAAAACGTCAGGAAGCATGACGGGACATAAAGGGAAAGGGAAATAGGAAGGTGATTTATGACTTGAACTACAACGAGGTCACTTGGGGACAAAGATAACAAGATAGGAAGGAAAATGTAATAAGTCATTTCCTGAGTCAATTAAAGCGCTGTTTTTATGGTTTGACAAACCTTTTATGTTTAGTGAAACCTTTTTCCGTCTGACTCCACAGGTTCTTGAAGGACCTGGAGGACCGCATATTCCAGGACCTGGTCTTCCCTGACATCTGTGACATCATCCACTACCACGCCCAGCACAACTTCCCAGCCTACATCGACTACGTCCGCAACCAGATCTACCAGGAGAAGACCTACTCCTTGCTCTCGTAAGTAATTCTCTAAAAGACTAAATGCCAAACGCAGGCCCCTCCTTTTCTCTATTTCACACAATGTATGAACATTGAACAGCTGCATTTACAAACCATTAATGTGCGTCTACAGGAAGAACAACATGCAGTTTGCTACGGTCATCACTCGTCTCCAAGAGTCGCCTCTGTGCCAGCGGCTGCCCTTCATGTCCTTCTTGCTGCTGCCCTTCCAGCGAATAACGCGCATCAAAATGCTCATTGAGGTGAGCAACATTACAGGAAGTGTTGCTGTAGAAATGCTTAACAGTAAAAAAACAAATACAGTTGTTCATAACCGACCCGGTTATGCCAGCTAAGCACAGAGAAGCTCGGATAACAACACAGAGACACTCTGCTCAGGTAGACAGTGTTACTCCTCTATATCTTTTACATTGGAAATAGTTATCTGCTGCTATATTAATGCTCTGAATGTTGTATAGAGAACCTTTAAATCTATTTGTGGTCAGTGTGCAGGTGTGTTTTTCTCCTGTGAGGGGAAGCTCAGGAGGTCAGTGTCATAGTTGTAGTGTTATTGGTGCGTGACAACAATGCAGTTAGCCTTTACAATTAGTTCCTCAGGTGTCCAAACAGAACGCCACAGCACATTTTTTTGAACTGACCCTTCTCGGCAATAATCTGAGTTCATCACGGCGTGTTGCTTCGTGGAATGTCCTCATTCTAGCGTAATTTTCCACGCTCAAACTCGTCACAGCCTCTTGATCTACGAGCAAACACGCCTCGTCTCGACCTCGTGACCTTTGTTTGCATTTAGATGGAAAAAATGTATCCTGTTGATGCTGTTTTGTCCGTTTGCAGAAATAGAAAAGTTGTTGTTTGTCGTCGTTGCAGAACATCCTGAAGAGGACAAAGGAGAGGACGAAAGAGGAGCAGACGGCCTCCAAGGCTTTGGCTTCGGTGTCGAAGGTAAACGCCCCTCTCTCTGTCTATCATTTGACTCCCGAGAGCTTCGCATGCCTCTGGATATTTTGATGTCAGCCATTGTCTGAGAGAAGGATTTCCTGTTGAATGAGCTCCTGCAGTGACAGTGAGTCATACGTGTCACTAAGGACAAAAGGCAGTGTGAGATAGTTTGCGCAAACAGGGAGACATTCATCAAAGGAATGAACCTGATACTCCCGATGCGATGCAGCTGAAAGGAATGTGATGTTTGTCGCTGTGGAAAGAAAAAAGTGTTTATTTTATAATCTCGTCTCTCTTTTTCCCCCTCTCTCACGATGACACACAGATCATTGACGAGTGTAACACGCAGGTGGGAAAGATGAGACAGATGGAAGAGTTGATCCACGTCTCTCAAACGCTGGAGTTTGACAAGCTCAAGGTAAAGTCACACACAGTAAATGAGTGCCTGTTTGTCAGTATTTCAGTTGGACTTGAGCTTCTCCTACCTTTGCTCGCGTCTTCTCCCAGGCCCTCCCGATCATCTCCCAGACACGATACCTGGAAAAGAAGGGAGAGCTGCAGGAAATGTCCAAAGGAGGAACTCTCTTCAACATGAGGGCAAAGTTCACCCCCGTCTACCTCTTCCTCTTCAACGATCTGCTCATCATCGCTGCCAAGAAAGGGTGAGGCGGAACTGATCGATGTCCAACACCGATTACAAACAAAAGCTAGTGGCGTGGCTCAGGGGATGGAAATGTGCTGTCCAATCCTGCAAAACAAAATGACATTCCCATCAGACTGAGCTGTACTTTCGCTTTAGTGTTAATTCTCAAATGTTGCATGCAAACTAAGATAGCGAACATAGTACAAACATCAGAATGTTAGCAATGTCAATATGAGCATGCTGGCATGTTGGCATTTAGCTCAAAGGACAGCCTCACAGTCACACTAGCATGGCTGTAGACTCTTGTTAACACTTGAGGGACTGAATGTGTCTTTATCTGGGGACACATTTCAGTCACATTCCTCTTAAATTCCTGCAGAAGTCAGGCCGAACATTTTCTCACATTCACAATGACCTACATCTGACAATGTGTGCTTCAGCCTTAATATACTGCGTAGTGCAGGATGCATTGCTTATAATTTATGAGGCAGAGCTGAATCAGCAAGGCAACCCGACAGTCAACAACTACACAACTGCTGGCAAAGTGCTAGTAAACCTTCAGCCGTTCAAGCAGCTCCTGGTAAACAATAGAAATGCTGCCACTTTCCTCTGTAAGTTATTCAGTAAGCCGAGGTTATGTATTTGTCCTCAGGATAGGTGCTCTTTCAGAGTTATGCACTGTATTTTGCATTCACGATCATAAATTATGGCTTATATTAACCTTTGACCTTTAACAGAGTGCTACAGGAATGAGTCACAGAAATGAATCAGCATTTTAACACAAGCTTAAGAGATTTTTGTGTCTTCAAAAAAGGCGATTGCTAAATGAGACTACTAAACGTCATCACAAGGAACACTAGTCCGCCTTTACCTTAGAGGTGGTGACGTGAAGTCGTGCAAGATTATCTTATGGAACAATACGTGTAAGTAATCATAAACGTGTGTTGGCCACAGAGCTTATTTTATGCAATAATCCAAAACCCAATGGAAAAATCCCATTGGCTTTTTTGTCGAGGGATTCTAGGGCGATGCTAACTTCTTGGTTGGCCGACAAAAATAAGTCATCCCCTGCAACCACTCCATTAAGGCCGTACAAGTGAGAGTGCAGCCGGTCCCCTCTGGAGGCAGAGAAAAAGCTCGCCAGCTTGCCTCTTTTTTTTACAAGCTGTGATAATGGAGAACGTGACCACTGACCGCAAAAGCAATCGTGACTCTTTTAACGGCGTGTCATCACTAGTGAAACGACTCCAAACTTCCTCAAAATGTGGCAGGAAGTAGTGTTTGAAGAGAACTGAGAGGAAGTGAAGAGTAGATTTCAAATATGCCGTCATTGCCACATAGACGGCAGATAAGAAAAACAAAATTATTGGCGTGCAAGATGCATATTATACGAAATACAGCTCAACATATAAAACTGGAAATGCTTCAGTGCACATGATTATTTCCTTTAAGTCCACTTGACTCTAATATATCAACAAAAAACAACTCACCCCTCTTTTTTCTTGAACAGCGCGGAGCGTTTCGTGGTGCTCGACCACGCCCACCGCTCTCTGGTGCAGGTGCAGTCGATAGATGAAGGCGGGGGCAGCTGCGCCGCCTACGAGTACTGCTTCAACCTCACCCTGCTGGAGAACCACCAGGGACGCATGATGGAGAGGCTGCTCAAAGCTCCCTCCACGTGAGTAGATATAACAAGACATAATAAAACTGCTTCAATTTCCTCCAGGATTGTCTGGGGATTTGAGAGGCATTCCTCATCCACGATTTCTTAGTTATTTTTCCATTTGCGTCAACAGGTCAGACAAGCACAGGTGGATGGCGGCTTTCCCCAACCCCACCAACCCAGACAGAGATGAAGATGAAGTGATTTACGAGGACTGGGGTGAGGACACACACACACACACACACACGATGCATATAAAGTGAAACTAAAGTTGTGTGTGTTTCTTACGGTTGTGTGTTACGTGTGTCAGATTGTCCTCAGGTGCAGTGCGTGGAGCCGTACATCGCCCAGCAGGCTGACGAGCTCACCCTTGAGCCCACCGAGATCATCAACGTCATCCGCAAAACCAACGAGGGTAAGAACGCGAGCAGGGAAACCCGGAACAAAAACGCGTTTGTTTATTTATTTATTCATCAGACTGTCATGGAGATATTAAAAAAAATATTAGAAAAGATGATCACATACATTGTTGGAAACATTTCCTCTCTCGCAGAAACTGCTCAAAAGTGATATGAATCTGTTCTTGCATCATATACGATTTTCCCACTCGTCTATATTTGGCATTATCAGGGTCTGTAGATCTGAACAGACTAAGAAGGTTTTACTAGTGGTTTCCTATCAAAAAGGGTATAATGTACTGACATGACTTTGCATCATTAACATGCCCCTTCCTTTGACTCTGCTTGCTTATACACCCCGATCCTCATAACTGCCTCATTCCTCCACCCTCTCAACCTTAGCAGTTTATTGATTTGTCTTGACTTTCTTGCATGAACGATACAGAAACCTCCAATCTTCCCTTTGTTTGTTCTCCTCCCTCCTCCTCCCCCCCCAAAACCCTTCCTCTCCACCTACTTCTCCTTTCTCCCAGGCTGTTATGAAGGCATCCGCCTGTCCGACGGTCAGAAGGGCTGGTTCCCCGTAGGAAACGTCATAGAGATCACCAACGAGCACGTGAGGCGGCGAAACCTCCGGGAGCGCTACAGAGTCATGCAGGCCGCGCCCCTGGTCGCCATTGGCAAGTCCAACACCTATCATTAGGATCGAGGATGATTACATGAATGGATACAAACGCCTCGATACAAAGACTATTCAGGGACGTATGTGTCAACCAGGAAATTAAAGATAAAAGGAGAAGGGTGATGATCACGACACATGACGACAGACTTGCAATCATCACGTTATTTATACTACCGGAGTACGCGAGACTGGGAGCTTGAGGTAGATCATTTACTACTGACACTGACAAACTATGTGAATGTGAATGCATGCATTCAGTATACAGAGATTAACATATCACAGCATTTTACAGCTGTAGAGTTTCTCTTCCTGTGAGCATGCAGCCCTGCGTCAACGTCGTGCACCGCTGTGAAAACTGCACATTTGAAATGCCAATAATTCTACAAATATCATTCCTGCTGCTGCAAAGAAAAGAGTTGGGTGTTTCTGTAAACGCCTCGTGTGTGTGTCATAGTTGTCAGGTTAAATCCTGTCATTCCTGCTGTGCGCAACGATCTATCTTGTGTCACTACGGTGGCCAGAAAACAGGATAGAACATGTTTTTTTATGATACAAGAATCCTTACTCTTACTTATTCAACATTTAAAAAAAGGAATTTCTCTCACCATAAGACTTTTTTAAAAAAGAAATCTAAATCAGGAAGTGCCTTTTGAATAAACTCAAAACACGGAACTACACACCTATCTGGATCACGTCGAGCACAAGAGCTTTTTAAAAAAATGCATGTAGATGTGGGCTGAGCTGTCGTCCGTGCCGTCCACTAGCTTGTTTAGCTTCTGTCAGTAGCCGTCGTGGAATAATACTGTAGCTCCCCCTGCAGCTTGTTGTCAGTAAAGACGGGATATTATTTGTGGATAGACACGCTATAAAATGTACAAAATGTTGTAAATAATGAGTGAGGGGTTCGGGGGGGGATTGTCTCCTTCAAAAACAGTAGTAGTGCTTTTAATAAAAACTTGTCTTTTTATCTAGAGGCTCAAATGTTCATCATTTTTATTGAACAATACACAAAAGGTAGAAAAATAAGGGTTTTGGGGAGAACTGTATATCAACCTTCAACTTCCTTAATGAGAACGAGGTAGTAAAGTCCCTTTAAAAACTCACCCAGGGACAAGAAGACCCCTTAGGTTTAAGACGATCACTGCACGATGTCCAACGCCCCCGTGTCTCCGAGGCTCAGGAGTACATGCACAGCGTCTCCCTCGGACTCTGAGAGCACCCACACAAACCCCAAATCCCCCCAGCCTGGTTCTCCATGTTCCCTGGCACAACTGAAGCTGATGTAGTTGTTTTGGGCACAATCATCAGTAGTTGTTGATGCGGGAGAAGTCTCAGATCCTTGTTGGGTTTCGGTGCTTATCGATGAATCCTCGTGATGCTGCTGGTATGGCAGAGGATCGGGAAGTGTTGCTGCTGGTTTGTTGTGGTTTTGGCCCCAGATTTGGTCCTTCACCATCAGGCTGAAGCAACTCAAGAGGGTGTTCGCGGCCTCAAGCTCTATATCTGACCAACATCTTTGTTGCTGCAACTGCAAACTGGCCTCCCTCGGATACTGCACATCGCTACAGAAGAAGGGCTCGTATGCTTCCCCAGCTGAAGCGGAGGTCATAAGTTCAGGGTGAGGAAACGAGATGGGGTTCAAGTACACTTGCGGAGCGGTAAGGGGGGTCTCGTCGCTCCGCACGGGCTCTTCTTGGTGGTGCAGTTTCAGGAGGTTAGTGACGACCTGGTCTTCCTCCTGGGTAAGCTGGAGGACGACCCGGCTCGGCTGCACCGGAGGGCGGAGGAGAGGATTTGTTTTCACGGTGAGGCTGCCCAGATCCCTGGTGGAGTGCGGTGCTGATCTGAATGGGTCCGGACGGGTCGGTGGAGCCGGGCAGGTGGACATAACTGGTCGCGGGGTGTTGAGCTGGAAGCAATCGGAAACCTGATGGAAAGAAATGAGGGTGGAAAGAAGTTTTAATACAGGTTTTAATGGAAAAATAGTGTCCATATTATCAACATAATGACATTGCAACTCTTTCCTTTTACAGGAATACATTTTTCATCATTTATATACAGCATTTTTTGTGTTTTCTAGCCATCCTCATTGTCTGTTTTATGTGCTTTCCTTTTCCTGTCTCAATTAATTTGTGATTTTTTTTTGGTGATACGTCTTCACTGTCAAAACAAACAATTTCCTTCCAGCCCCCTGGTCAGAGTCTTAGCTCTGTCTGACAGAGCCAATCTTATTAAATGTCCCCGTCTGTCTGAGCCCCCTCCATAATAAGCTCTACCCTCAACAACCAGCACCACCCAAAGAGCACCGACTAGAGGACAGACTGGACCTCATTACCTCAACCTGTGCCTCAATACATTCACACAATCTGGGGGTAATATAATAAAATAAAATGTTTGATTTGAGAAATTAATGTGTAACATGCTTTAAAAATGATGGTTGTATACTCTATCTCACTGCACAGAGAGCACTACATGCTACTGTATTTTGTATTACATTTGATTACAGAGTGTTGTCACCACTGTTGTAGTTAGTAGGTGCTGTGCAGTGCGCCAGTCGAGTAACGCTTTCAATTCTAATCCTTCCAACACTTTTAACGCCCCTTTTAATGCCTATTCAATACACATTTAGTATTCCTAAAATCACCATTTCTAATGAAAAGAAATATCACAAGCAATCTCCTTGTTACGAGGTTTGGGCGATAATTCAATATGATGATTTATCATCTTTCAATAGGGAATGGGATTGTGACAGCAAGTCGGCCATTTTTGGAGGATAAAGGAAGAGAGTGCCATCCGCTGGTTGTTTACTATAAGTGTCAAAAGATAACACAAAGCACTACACAGTGAATAAGATTCAAAAGCAGAATTTTAGTATACGGCAGACACAAAGGTAGGCTAACGTTATGGGTTTCATTTTGCAAGATACCGGTAGGTTAAATATGCAGTATTAACAGATGTTTTGTTCGTATTCCGTAAGCATAACATTAGCTATCTTATATTTGTCTGGATGATTGAGTAGTCAGCATTTGGTTTGTAGATCTTAATGTCACATATCTACCTGTTTGTAAAAAAAAAATGCCTCAAACAGCCCCTCAATTTGCTCCAGTCTTGATCCCCTTTGGCAATTTATTTGGCAACCCTAATCAAATCTCCTGCGACCCCGTCTTTCGGAGTGACTGCTCTAGACTTACAGCAACAGGTTCATGTATGTGGCATTGGGTAAAAAAAACAAACTACAGTGCCCATGCTCATGGTATTGAAGGAGCAACAGTGTGGACCATTTTGATGACAGAGAATAAGAGATATCAGGCTTTGGCCACACAGGCAATACTTGTTAATAAGATAATTTCATTTTTGTTTGGTGGTCGTTTAATGGGATTTGCTCACAATAAGAAAAATAAAAAAATAGTCTTACCCTTTAAAAAGAGATGAAAGGAACAATCAGCAAAAGCAATATGGCATCCAGTTTTTCAAATATCAATATGTAATAAACTCTTAGCCAAATGACGTGGACTTAAAAGGTAATTGATGCATTTCCAAAACTTTATTACATTTTAAGTGGGAAGTAAAATGTAATGTAATCTGTAAAACATTCAAGTTTATGAGAGTGTGTTTATGTTGTCTTCCAGGGACTAAATCCCAGTGTTTTAGATGAGGGTTTCCATGAAGTCCACTTACCCTTAAATCACTCACTATGTTGGGGACCCTCCTCCCACAGCTCATGGTGGGGTCAGTGTAGAAGAACTCAGCTGGGATAATGGAATGGACTGGAGAGAAGACAACCAGCTATCAAGCTGCAGCAGAGGTTGTTATGAAGCTTAGAAACTGACAGGTAAAACTGACTCACCTGTTTGGTTGCTAAGGTCTGTGCGATGGCGTCCAAAGCCTGCAGCCAGGTACAGAGGCATGAAGGAGGGGTGCTGCAGGGTCCTGCTGGAGAAGGAAGGCAGGCTGGGCTGCCTCTGGTTGAGGAGAAACATGGACACAACTTTTGTCGTTAAAAAGTTAAATGTTGGGCTGGAGAGCACATGATAGAAAACTCACAGCATGATGTCCTTCATTGTAGTTCATGGTCGACTTGTCTGTTCAATTGTGCAGCTCGAAGATACCAAAAAGAAGAGTCATCTAGTTAGTTAGCTGCCTCATTTTGTGTCTACAGAAAGTAAAACATAAACAGTCATGTCTCTGCTAGCAGCCACCTGGTGGCAGCCAGCGCCTCCTGCTGGTTCACTTAAGAGACCCCGTTTGGGTTGAATTTTTTTGATACAACTTTATGTCAAACAGGTGTTGGTGTCACGTGTGTAGAAGGTAACCCACAAGTTGAGAAACTCTCGCGAGATTTGAGTTTTATGGCGGCTGGCAAACAAGTTGAGCATTACCACAACCAACTGGTATGGAGTGTGAATCAGGATTTTAACTACTCACTAGTTTTATTACTAAAGAAAATGAAAATAAAATAAAAATATGTATATATATATAATATATATATATATACACATATACATACACATATATACATATACATATATATACATATATGTATATATACACACACATACATATATGTATATAGAATAAATGTATATATATGTATATAATATATATTAATATATAATATATGTATGTATGTATATATATATTTATATATATATTAATTAAATAATTAAAATAAACTGTGAAAGTGTATAAGGGCTTAGAACATTATGATATAAGTATATGATGGCCATTCCCATGCTCGATTATGTCTCTTAAGTTATTGCAGCATGTTTTGGATTGATTCCATTTGTTGCACAGATTTGGTGCTAATATTTTACCACTCGAGAATTGATAGAAATTATCAAATATCCCTCCAAAATACCACATTAAGACCTTGAGGAACACCATAGAAAAAGCCATGCTGTGATTTGGTATCAAACAATTTGTCATTTGGAGATTTCTGCATGAATTCCATTTTTCGGTGATTGGATGACGAACACTTCTGTTGTGTAAACTACTCAGAAACCCCCTTGTCAATAAACCCAGGAAAGCCATCCGTCCTCTGAATGCTCTAGGTCTCTAGTTTGTGGTTGTAAAGTTTCATGAGGCTGTGATTATCCTAGAGGTCACCACAGGTCATTTTATACAGTGAGGTCAAATTTCTAAAAATGGTCTCACTAGAATGAAATGGCTACTATGGGGGCTAACATCACCACACATGAATATAGTTGGGCTTATTGGATCCACAAGAGTTTCAGCTTTACAGTGATAACTAATTTATGCAACTCCAATACTGTTTAGGCCCAGTATGCATAAATATTCAAATACACCATTTTAGAATAGGTGAAAACATAATATACTGCAGGTTTTTTGCCCCACAATGCATGTGATTATCATAAAATGGGCATGTCTGTAAAGGGGAGACTCGTGGGTACCCAGAGAACCCATTTTCATTCACACATCTTGAGGTCAGAGGTGATATTGAAATCCAGATCTTCACTATAGCTTTAAAACTGAACCTGCTACAGCCTCTGAAAGACAGTAAAGTCACTCTCGGAGTGTTAACTGAGATTTTCCCCTCTACAAAAATTGTAAAATCAATGCTTCTTGGGTAAAATAGTCCCCCTTTAGTAGTGTTCTTGAATGGCATGCCAAGTAAAGTGACCACGTGCATCATCCTAACATTAATCAGGCTTACACCAGGCTACACTGGGTAGTATTCAGATGTTTTAAGTAAAAATATAAATACAGTAATCCACTACAGGATATAATTAGTGTTGTCAAAAAGTATCGATACGGAATATTCAAAATAGTTTCAATACTCCTTTTCCGCATTATCGATACACAGGTACCCATTATTAAAAATTGTAGGTCCTCAGTTTTCCCCTGTGATACTGAAATGCGATATTCAAGGTATTGCAGTATTGTGACAACACTAGTACTAGTTTTAGTTGTTGCCAATGCCTTTGGTAGAGCCAATTTTAACTACCTAAGGCATCGGCAATAACAGTGTAGTTTCATAGCCAATTCTAAAAACTTAATCTGCAAGCTAATTAGCAACTATAGCTGACCGATAATGTAGTGGAGTAAGTACTTTATCTCTCTCTGAAATGTAGTGGGAGTAATGAAGTATACCAGTATCTAACGCTGGATTAGTACAGTGACAACTTCCTGTGTCTGCATCATTTGTCTGTAGTAAGTGTTGGGACAAAGACAATTGATAAATACAGCTTTTTTTTTTTTTAAAGAAAAACAGCTTTATTAAATTTCAAATGTAAAATTACACTTCCTTCAAAATCATGGAAGCGTTTACTCTAGTTTGCAAGGGTCGTTGTGCTCCTGTGAAGAGATGTCAAAACAAAGTAAGACTTCAGCTCTTAAAATTGCTGCTAAAAATTTGTTTTAAATGTTAGGGTTCTCACCTTTTCTCATGCCACTGACAAGATTGTAATACCTAGAAACCTTGATGAAGCGAGCAGGGGGGTGGCTGGGATGCATGTATGAGAGAGGTTGTCTAGCAGGCGTGGTTATAAGTGCTGCAGTGGGCTTGATGGTGGGACTCTGCAGACCTACGGTGGAGAAAGAAAGAGGAGAAGTGTGCAAAATCCAATATGATGAGTGATAACTGTCACATCCAACAGGTAAACAAACTACTGTACCTGCTGGCTGCGGAGTGTGGATGATGCTGCCGATACCAGCATCGTCAGACTCAAACCTGTACACCGAGAAGAGGCGATGGAGCCCAGCCAGAGGATATGTACACTGGATTGTCACCCTGTAAGATAAGACAACATTTACAGCTACCAATCTAATGCTGTGCAGCACTTCACACACTAAATGGTGATACATACCTCTCAGTAGCATCATCATTCAAACTGAGGTATTTCTTGCTGCTGTAGAAAAGCTCATTTTCATAGGTCACATTTTCCCTGGTGAGCTGAAGGCAAAAGATGCAAACGGTGACATTTATAGGACATTCAGATGTGTTGTCAATTAATGTGAATTGTCAAAAGATATTTGAAGCAGCGGTACCTTGACTGTGGATCCACAGGTGTTGAGTGAAAAAGAGAACAGAGCCCTGCTGGCGTCCGTCTCTTTGGGTCCACAGTATTTGTCCAGCAGGTTGACTCTAGCGGGATCTGCTCCACTTGGGATGGCCAGAGACAAGTCAGCCACCACAGTCATCTTCCCATCAGTCGAACACACTAGAGAAAGATGTGTTTTAGTACAACTATATGGAGATCCCACCAGCTGTTACATTAAAAAACAGGAAGTTCTTACGAATGAGTTCAGTCGTAGAGAACGGACAAGTCTTGATAGTTGAGCTCTTGACCTCTGATGTTTCATGGTCCCGCATGACAATCTCAAAGGTGCCAAAGAAGCCCTTCAGTGTAATGTTCTATAAAAACACATCCATTTTAGTCCGTGATCTCCCATGTTTAAACACACTAAAGAGTTGATGCTACCAGTAAGTCTCCTCTCACCTTGTACTTGTAGCCATGAGAGAAGAGCGGCACCTCAAGCAGCAGACTCTGGCTGTCGTTGCTCATGATGTAGCCGTGCTGGGCTGCCAGCTCTGATGTCAGCAGCTCGGAGCAGATACTGATCTCCCACAGGTAGTCAAAAGGCCGGTGGTCCAGTTTGAAGCTGATGCCAGACTCGGAACAGACAGCATCAAAGACTGGAGGAGCTGTCAAATACAACACAATGTTTAACTCTGCCTCACACGCACAAGTAGGATTGATCAAGTTTAAAAATAATGTTAGAGACTTACAAGCATCAATTAATGCCATGACTGATGCCAGGTGGTAAAAAGGCTCGTTTTCAGGCAGAACCATCAGTGTGTAGTTGATGTCCAGCCCATACTGAACAACTGCATCTTCAGAGATCTAGGAGACGGAACACAATTATCACTGAGCTCAGGAGACCGTTGTAAGACTCAAGTCTACTACAAAAAAGACCTTTTACCTGCTGCATGACAACTGGGTCATCAAAAGGCACCTTCAGAGTGTAGCCATGAGTGTTGTTGGGATGAACTACTTTTGTGATGTTGGGGCTGCACGTGTTTGTAAACGGAAGTGCAAATTC
>CAKAOI010053794.1:23004-39352 GCA_916701655.1 Sebastiscus albofasciatus | reverse complement strand
AATTACTATTAAATAATAAATGCATTTCAGGACACAGAAACATTGGCACAGGACAAAAACAGTATACTTTCCTGCATGTGATGATCATAAAGTGGGCATGTCTGTAAAGGGGAGACTCGTGGGTACCCAGAGAACCCATTTACATTCACTGATCTGGAGGTCAGAGGTCACCAAAATGTGGCGTAAGTTTGGAGCGTTATTTAACCTCCTTCATGACCAGCTAGTCTGACATGGTTGGTACCGATGGATTCATCAGGTTTATAGTTTCATATGATACCAATATCTTCACTTTAACTTTAAAACTGAGCTCCTAAAAATCACAATTTGCGTTAAAAAGATTATTGGTGTTAAAACAAATCTGTGTTATTATCATGTTAACTTTGACAGCTCTAATCTATAGCTATATATCCTTCTGAGACATTAAACCCGACCCTAACAAAAACAAACTAAAACTAAACCTTTCTGAACTAAAGTAAAACACGCTGAAAAACTAAACTAAAATAATTATAACCTTGGTGTGGATGAGCGTGCGTCTCTGTGTAAACATGACGGAGCGTTCCTGGATGTGACTAGTCATGACTAAGCAGTTGTTTTCTGTGTCCGCAGCTCTCCAGACTGAAGCAGGAGCTGGCCCAGGTGAAGCAGGAGCTGCAGTATAAGGAAATGGGAGTGGAGACCCTGCAGGAGTGAGTGTTCCTCTGCCTCGGTGTCCCGGACACCCACCCTTCCTCCTCTGACCACCACCCTTCTCCTTCCTACAGCACTGCTCCCTCTTTTATTCCCTCTATCTTCAACTCTTTCTCTTTAGTCTCCTTGTGTTCACACTAAATATTACATGTAGTTTAGCAGGTTTTCATATTTAAATTATTTTTTTCATCTCACAATACTTTTATCAATTATTATCGTTTATTTTATTTTTTTAAATTTTCATCACAAACAAAAAAGCAACATCTACAGACAGACTCAAACATACCAACACCACATACAGAAAAACAAACAAAAAAAACAAAAAAAAGTATAAAATAAAATAAAATAAAATAAAAATAATGAAAGAAAAGTAAAAAATAAAATAATAAAAACAATGAATAAAATAATAATAAAAAAAGTAATAAAATAAAATAATAAAATAATAATAATTTAAAAAAATAATAACTTTTTTCTCGTAAAGTTATAACTTTATTCTCGTAATATTCCGACTTTTTTTTCTTGAAATAGGATAACTGTATTCTTATTAAATTATGACTTTTCTTCTTGAAATATTATGACTTTATTCTCATATTGCCACTTTTTTCTCGTAAAGTTATGACGTTATTCTTGTAATATTCCAACTTTTTTCTCGAAATAGTATGACTTTATTCTCATTAAATTAAGACTTTTTCTAGTAATATTACAACTTTTTTTTCTTGAAATAGTGTGACTTTATTCTTATTAAATTATAACTTTTTTTCTCGTAAAGTTCTGACTTTATTTTCATAATATTTCGACTTTTTTTCTTGAAATAGTATGACTTTACTCTCGTTAAATTACTACTTTTTTCTCATAATATTATGACTTTATTCTTGAAATCTCCCCCTCAAGTATAGGTGCACATATAGAGATTATTCTGGGAGATAACGGCCACAGGTTTAATTAGACCTAGATAAATTATTTTAGGATATTAAAACTGATGTTTATGAAACTCTTTATAGAAGTTTGACAAGAATATTTTCTATTTGTTGTTTAATTACATTATTGGACTTTATTCAGTTCATCCAAGTGGAGAATGGCGATTTTTTTTTCAGAAGGATTTTAAAGAATAATCAGGAGATGCTCTTCTCCAGCTTCTGTTTCCCTTTAGTTTGTGTTGGTATTTAAACACATAAGCGTCTTTTGTGCTGGGAACATTTCTGAGCGGTTCATGTTAGAATTAGAGGCTCCACCTCTCAGAGAGGAGGAAAGAGAGAGAGAGGGAGAGAGAGAGAGAGAGAGAGAGAGAGAGAGAGTGTTTGAGAAAAGGCAAATGGAGGGAATTTTTGATGGAAAAGGGGACTCCACCTCAGGAAGAGGATGCACCAGTGGAGTGCAGGGAGCCAAGGCTCAGCCTGGAGAGGAAGTCGCTCCACGGAGAGGGGAGGAGGTGGGGAGGAGGAGGGGAAGAGGAGGAGGAGGAAGAGGAGGGGAGGAGGTGTGGACTCCAGAGCAGTTTCAAAAACACAGAGATATCTGGCAGCAAATTCCTCTGCACTTCCTGAGTCCTGGCAAAGAGTCCCTTATCTCTTAGATAATACACGACTCGAGTGATTCCCAGAATAGCCAGGAGAATACACAGCTTGCAGAAAACATGGACGCATCCTCCTCTTGAGTGTTTGTGCCTTTTGTTTGTCTGTGTATATGTGTGTATGTGTGTGTGTGTGTGTGTGTGTGTGTACACGTCCTATTGTTTCTTCTTGGCTGGTATTCGCCCAGCAGGGACCCTACGGCTGTTGTTTTCCCAAATCTCAGCTGTTGTCAGCAATATAGCTAATTGTTCTCCGCCGCCATCAGATAAAGCAAACAAACAGCTTCTGACGCAGAAATTCACCCTCTTAACCGTCACTACTCCGCCGAAAGAATGCACTGCTCGTCTGGAGTCCACCTTATCTCTCCGTATCCGTCACCAACATCTCAGCCGGGTGGTTTTTAAAGGACTTAATCAGCCTGAAACTTGTCAAGAAAACGAGTTAGCGTCTCTACAGTACACAGGGTGGGGGGTTCAATACAGGCAGGCACTGAGGGGTGGGGGGTTCAATACAGGCAGGCACTGAGGGGTGGGGGGTTCAATACAGGCAGGCACTGAGGGGTGGGGGGTTCAATACAGGCAGGCACTGAGGGGTGGTGGGTAGTGCCGTTTTTTTTTGCTAAGCATATAAACTCCCAGGCCCTGCCAATGGGGTGGTGGGGAGGGGGCCAACAAAGCAGAGCTTGTTTAGGGAGGAAGAGGCAGGGTCGGGTGGATGAACAGTACCTGCTGTTGAAGGGGAGTGAAGGAAGCGGGTTGTGGTGAGAGCGGGGGCCACGTGCCAGGACCAGTGATGGTGGAGGAGGCACCGCACCGCACTCCTCCAACCAACACACCAACCAACCAACAAACCCCCCAACGCCCCCCCGCCCCACCCCCCAATTCATACTGTCATTGAAGAATATAAGATGATGATTCACTTTAAAGCAGGAGATTTGCTCATCATATGTTGGCAGGAATTCTGGATCGATTTTGTTATTTTAGACTCTATAAAAACATTTAAAGGGATATTCTGGATGTTTTCTTGGTGTGGTTGTATGAGGTACGTCTACATGGTCAGTGTATTACTACAGTAGATGGCGTTCGGCACACCCCCAGTTTGGAGAAACGGACAGGAGCCAGCAGAGGAGCTGTTGAGTGGTGGACACACTGCTTGCATGAGACGCGCGTGGCGGCTGCGTGGCGGCTGCGTGGCGGCTGCGTGGCGTGTTGTTTTTCATTTCGGCGTCCATGTTAACAGGTTAGAGTGGATACACTGCGTGTGTCTGACGTGCGTCTATTTTATAAAATAGAAGGCTCGCCTATTTTTTAGGCAAGCCGCTCGCGTCTCAGCAGCAACAGACAGTGAAGGTGATCTAGTGACATTTATTTTTTAAATACATAAAGAAATGTGTAAAGAAAAACCTACATAAATAAATAAGTTATGGGAAATAAATAAGGGGTGAAATGCAAAGAAAGAATCATGCATATATCATTAAATAAATGCTTAGACATAAATACAATTTTAAATTTTAAAAATGAATAAAAAATACATTTAAGAAAATCTAAAAATAAATTAATGAATTTAAAAGTTAATAAAAAATAAATACATAAATAAATAAAAGTGAAAAAAAAATCGAAGACTAAATAAATAATGGAATTAATACAAAGATAAATAGATAAAGAAACAAATTAAAACAGAAATATCAATTTATGTGACATTATATCAATAAAATAATGACTACATTTATTTTTGATATTATATTTGCTACATTTAATGACATTTATTTATTTATGAAGTCATTTATTTATTTAATGCGTGGGACTCTTTGTGTATGAATGTGTCAGTCCGACCTTCTGAATCTTTACAACTCAGTTTCGTCTCTGGGTGGATCTTAATGTTTAAATACTGAATGTCTTGAGTCTTGTCACAGAGATTTCCTCCCAAACGAGCGAGCCTTTGAAAGCAGCACTTTAAACAACATGTGGAAACAAACAGAGATGACCATTTACACCGTCCCGTCACATGCAGTGTCAGTATTTCATAACTCACCACAGTCTAAAACAAACACTTGAATGTTACCTCCCACACAAAAATACCTCAGATGTTCATCTGATGATTATTTTTTGTGACATATTTTCCACTGAGCTGTTTTCCAATATGAAGCACCCACCCTGCTGCTCGTACGTGAATGAGAGATGTCTCTCTGTAGTTCAGACTGGATTCCTGTGTAAACTATAATCGGATGATTGTGCATATAGTGTAAAAACGCCCAGCAGGCACATTTTAGCTTTCAGATTCTGGGTCAAAGACAACTTCCAAGAATTATTATTATTATTAATAAGGCAACCACAACTTTTTCCCGAGGAAAGTGATATATAACATTTCAACAAAGCACCTATTAACACCACATGATCATAGTTTTATCCTTCGGCACAGTTTTCATCTTGTTCCTCTTTCCCACACATTCATCTTGTCTTTTTTCCTCTTGACACCTGTAAAAGTGAATTTATCTGTTCTGCTAGAGGAACGTCATCAAAACGGAACATCTTCCATACAATTATGTGATATAATGCTATATAAAATTCACAAGGGTTAATGTATTGTAGCACGTGGCTGCACAAACTCATTTCATCATACAGTATAAATAAAACAAGACAAAGAACAAGCCATATTGTAAGCATGTAATCAGATATAAATCCAATACCAGTATTTTTAAGTGAGGGGGAAAAAAGGAAAAATCAAAAAAGTACTATTATGATGACATACTCTCTTGTCCCTTTTTTCTATTACTGTTAGTACTTAATTCATTATAATGTTATTTATTTCCCTTTACTGTGACTCTGATTATTTTAATGAATTTCAATTACTTTTTACTTGCTTATTTACTCACAAAGTGTTTATTTTTTATATTATAAGAATAATATATTTTATTTATTACTTTTTTTAAAAAACTTTTGTTCTCCAAATAATCATAATTATATATATATATAATAAATCATATATATATATATCATTAATGATATATATATATATATAAATAATTATATATATATTTATATATCATTATATTATATATATATAATATTATTTCCTTTTTAATATATTATGATTATTTTAATGAATTTCTTCTAATTTCTTTACATGCTTATTTACTCAAAATATTTTTTATTTTTTATTACTTTTAATTTATTGACTGGTTTCATCAATACGTGTACTGTGTTCCGTGATACAAACTCATTTCATCATACAATATAAACAATACAAGACAAAGAACATGCCGTATCGTAAGCATCATATATAAATTGAATAGCATTATATTTAAGTTAGGGGAAATATATTTATTTTTATTATATAATATATATTAATATTTATTTCCCTATGATCATTATTACTTTTTAAGGAATATTAATAAATTATTTTACTCACTTATTTACCCAAAACATGTTTTTACTTATGGAGGATGGAACCTGCCAAATAAAAAATAAATGAATAAATGACTTGATAAATGAATAAATATGTCATTAAAAGTAGCAAAAATAATATTAAAAATAAATTTAGACATTAATTAATTGATAAAATGTGACGTAAATTGATATTTCTGTTTTAATTTTGCTTCTTTATTTTTTAATTAATTAATTAATTCCCTTATTTATTTACCCTTTTGTTTAATTTTCCCTTTATTTACATATGTATTTATTTTTATTAACACCATTTGCTACATTTAATAACTTATTTATTTATCAAGTCATTTATTCATTTATTTTTTTATTATTATTCTTTATATTTCTTTTTACACTCTATTTAGAATAACAGTTTCAGTTTCAAGCCTCCCTAGACGTCAACAGAGCAGTCTGAACAAGCCTGATCATTATACCGTAGCTTGCAGAGGGAAGACTGTGATGTTTATCAGAAATCTACCAAACAAAAGAGCATGAAGCCGTTTTAAAACGAAGCAGTTTTAACAGTCGGTGTCCCGGCAGACGTCTGACTGTGTGCGTTTGTGTCTCAGGATTGACAGGAAGATGTCCTGCAGTCAGACGAACTACAAGCTGGACGAAGCTCAGGCCATCTTCAACGAGCTGCGCAGCATCAAGAAGGCCATCAGCACGGGCGAGAAGGAGAGGCAGGACCTCATCCAGGTAAGAGATCACCTCTAACGTTCCTGTTGTCTGTCTTACTCCTGAAACAGGAAGTCTGTTGTTGGAATATTCTCTGCTGACCTCTAGTGTTTGTTAACCTCTACTGTCCCGCTGCATCTCATCATTGTCTTTTAATAAAACACATTTCCAGACGTCTGAGTCAGTGACCGCGATTTTGTCAGCAAAGCAAAAAAATGTAATATATAATGAATAATAGAGGATGATTCAGTCTGATCGTCAGGACGCGCTTAAAAAAGCTTTTCCTGGAAATGTCACCGTCTATTTATGAACGCATACTGGAGGAATTAAATCACTCTTTAAATGTTAAAATTCATCTTTTTAACAGTCTGCTTAATGATCTGAGAGCTGCTGGAAGTGTTGAAATATTTAAATGTAAACTTAAAACTATCTATTCATCCAGGTCTTTGATTAAGACTGGTTATTAATTTATTCACTTATTTTATTGTATTTAATTTGTAAAATGTTATTCGATTTTATTGTTATTATTTTATTATCACCTATTTCATTGTTATTTTACTGTCACTTATTTTATTGTTGTTTTATTATCACTTATTTTATTGTATTTCATTTATAAAAATGTTATTCTATTTTCTTATCACTTATTTTATTGATATTTTATTAATCATTTATTTTATTGGATTTAATTTGTAAAATTGTATTCTATTTTATTATTATTTTGTTGTCACTTATTTTATTATTGTTTTATTATAAGTTATTTTATTGTATTTCATTTATACAATTTGATTTTATTTTAACTAATCACATTTTTGTATTACTTATTTTATTGGTATTTTATTAATCATTTATTTTATTGGATTTAATTTATAAAATGTTATTGATGCATTAATGTGTTCATCACTTTAATGTTGCAGCTGGTAAATGTGGAGCTGATTTTCAGTACTTTAAAAGTAATATAATAAAATATAAATAAAAAAGTTTTTGTAATGCAGTATTGCTGGGTATTAATCTGAACCTGCAAAGTAACTAGTAACTAAAGCTATTATATAAATGTAGTTGAGTAAAAAGTACAATATTTGCCTCTTAAATGTAGTGAAGTAGAAGTATAAAGTAAAATGGAAATACTCAAGTAAAGTACAAGTTCTGCAAAAGTGTACTTAAGTACTTGAGTAAATGTACTTAGGTAAATTCCAACACTGCTGTTATGAAAGGTGCTATACAAATAAAGATTGATTGGTTGATTGATTGATTATAATATTCTATTTTCCGTCCCTCAGTGCCTGGCAAAGCTGACGGTGAACTTCCAAAACAGCTTGTCCATCCACGACTCGGTGGGCGAGGTGGCGAACAGCACCGGAACCGTGGGAGACTCGTGCAACCTGCAGCAGTACTGTGACACTGGCTGTCAGACGGACATCATGGGAGAGGTAGGAGACGCCGCTACTTATTACTTACCGCAAGACGCAACTTATGACTGCAGAACTCGCCTACGAATCATCATGTTTCTAAGTTTTCTTCAGTATTAAATATGGCTGTCAAAGTTAACGTGATAATAGCGCAAATTTATTTTAATGCCACAAGTTTCTTTAACGCTTTAACGCAACTTGCGAGCTAGAGTGAAGATCCTGGTATCATATGGAACTATAAAACCTGATGAATCCATCGGTACCAACCATGTCAGACTAGCTGGTCATGAAGGAGGTTAAATAACGCTCCAAACTTACGCTGAATTTTGGAGAGGAAAAACTGTCATGTCCGTTTTCAAAGGGGTCCCTTGACCTCTGACCTCCAGATCAGTGAATGTAAATGGGTTCTCTGGGTACCCACGAGTCTCCCCTTTACAGACATGCCCACTTTATGATAATCACATGCAGTTTGGGGCAAGTCATAGTCAAGTCAGCACACTGACACACTGACAGCTGTTGTTGCCTGTTGGGCTGCAGTTTGTCGTGTATTTGCCGTACTTTTTTCGGACATATTTCGGATATTTTTCAGACATTTTTCTGACTTTTTTTCTGATTTTTTTTCTGTCATTTGTTGGACATTTTCCTAACATTTTTTTGATTTTGTTTTTCTTACCTTTGTCGGACATTTTTCAGACTTTTTTTCTTACTTTTTTTGGACATTTTTCGAACATATTTCAGACTTTTAAAAAAATATTTGTAGGACTTTTTCTTTACTTTTTTTTGGACATTTTCTTTTTTTTTTTTGACTTTTTTTTTTTTTTTTGTTGACATTTTTACATTCTTTTGACTTTTTTCCGGACATGCTAAATCTTTATGTTAAATGCAGTACCTGTGAGGACAATTTCTGGACAATATCTGTCATTGTTTTGTGTTGTTAATTGATTTCCAATAATAAATATATACATACATTTGCATAAAGCAGCATATTTGTCCACTCCCATGTTGATAAGAGTATTAAATACATGAAAAATCTCCCTTTTAAGGTACATTTTGAACACATAAAAAATGTGCGACTAACCACGATTAACTATGGACAATCATGTTATTTATTGCAATTAAATATTTTAATCGAATGACAGCCCTAATATCAAAGTAATCCAGTAATATCTGTCTGAACATCCATGGGAACATTGCTAAAAGCTACTTTGGCATACTTTTAATCAGCTGTTCAAATGATGCTCCCTTCATATATCTGAATTTAATTCCTCTTTCTTTTCTTTAGTATGGTTCCCAAGATTCAACGCATCTAGTGGACAAAGTGAAGCTCAACTGGCAGTACGAGGAAGCCAAGAAAAAGTAAGTGTGTTTTGTTGTTTATCAGTCGTAGTACTATGACACACCGGCATGCAGCTCTGACTCACAGCAGTCAGCCCCCTCTCGCTCCTCGGGGGCGCTGCGCGTCGCCGTCCAGTGGGAGGGCGTGTTATGAATAGTATTTGTACCCGGTGGCCATGGCTGCTGAGCGATGTCTGGCCAGCGGAATGAGCTGGGTGGTCACATTCTTCGCTGGCCACGCTGCTGCTGACTGTGTGCTGCCTTTGTGTGTGCAGCCAGAGAGAGCTCGGCCCACCGCCTGCCTGCTTCGCTGTACACCCCGCTGCTCCGCAGGGTGGTTTAATATACACACTGTTTGGTTAAATATATCCCAGCTCACCCTGCAGCAGGATAAATTATACACTGGCAAAATCAACAGTTAGTTTTTGCTTATGAATTCAGCACAGGTATGTCATGAGGTGGTGTGTTCTCTAATGACTGATTGCTGACCGGTCCTGGTTGGACGATATGGAGTCATAGGAGTGCCATAAAAAAATAATAAATCTGTAAAATAATTAGAAAATATATGTGGAAATATAAAGAGGAATAAAGAAGTAAATAAAAAATGTGGCAATGCAAAGACAAATAAAAACATATAAATTAATAATTATAAACATTTTCCTTTATTTTCACATGTATTTGTTCATTTATTTCTATATATTTATTTGTATTTTTTTTTTGCATTTAAATAACTATTTTTTATACTCCATTTTATTTATGTTTTATTTTACTTATTTTGTATTTTTATTATTATTTATTTTTATATAATGTAATTTATTTATTTTTACCCCTTTTACTTTTATTTATTATTTTCCCCATTGCTTTTGCAATTCCTTGAAGGGCCAAGCTGTCAATCAACTGGCTTTGGGCGGGTCTTTCTGCTCAGACTGAGGAATCAATTTCTGCACACACATATACACTATTTTAAATAAAAAATAGAATAATTTATATCCAAAAGAAAATAACCAAATATACATTTTTAAAATGATATATTAATGTATTTTTTGCATTTAAATTACCTATTTATTACTGTATTTTTATTATTATTTTTTTATATCATGTCATTTATTTAAAAAAATGACAAAAGTTTTATTTTTAAAAATATATATTTTTGTATTTTTGCATTTAAACTACTCTATATTTTCTATATTTTTATTATTATTTATTTCTATCCCTTTACTTTAACTTATTCTTTTTCTTATTGCTATTCATTGAACTACACTTGCTGAGTAGTCAGTTCCTGCACACATGTACTCTATTTTAAATTTAAAAAAATAGAGTAATTTATGTGCAAAAAATAAATAAATGTATAGTTTTAAAAATATACACAGATATAAATGAACAATTACATTATTATTTCGTATTTAAATATTTCTCTTTATATTTCCACATTTATTTTCTTGTTCTTTTACAGATTATTATTTTATTTTTTTATGGCACCTCTATGACTCCATAGGACAGTGCATGTTGCAGCTGTAAGGGGCAGTGATGATAGCTGCCAGAGTCACCGTGTTATTACACCGACGCTCCGTGCACACTTTTTACTTTACAAGATTCATGTTGCTGTGTGGTGACCGAGCAACAGCGATGCCAACCATGACATCAGGGAGAGAGAGGGAGAGAGGGAGAGAGGGAGAGGAGAGACCTGTGGAAACTTGCATGCTCTGTCACTGAGTCACTCTGTCTGAAATCCAGCTCACATAAACACAGTTATTTCATCAGAGCTCAGAGCTGAGGTCTCAGGACGCTTAACTGTGTGTGAATAAACGTGTTGGTGATGCACACCTGTAGCACCGCTGGCTGATGCAGCGCTGAGGCTCAGGTAGAAATTACAACGCTGAATACTGTCATTATAGTTGCAGCATCAAGTGTCTGCTTGGCTCTTACATGGAGCTGATTCTGCCATATTACTATAAACACAGAGTGAACAGACGCTCCACTTAACTCAGTGAACTCTCATACTAATATTAATAAGTAGCATTCTGCATGAAAAAGAAAAATGCACAGTCAAAATAAATGTCTATTAGATTGATTTTCAAGTCAAACTCATGTTTTTATAATAATAAACTTTATTTGTAAAGCAACTTTCATACAGAAGTTGCAGCCCAAAGGGCTTAACAGCATTAAAAATAGACATAAAATAATGAAATAATATAAAATAGTAATGCAGAAAGTAAGAAAAAAAATAAAGGTAATAGTAGCATCAAAGAAAAAAAATAATACACTTAATTTATGTATCATCATACAGGAAAATAAATAAGAACAGGCAAATTTAAATAAGTGCAAATACTGCTTGATAAAACCAAACAGATCAATGTCAGAAAAAAGAGGCAGGTAAAACATTAAAACGAGTACATGCTGCGTCTACTTGGTTGGAAAAGGAAAATAATAAATAAAAAAAACTTAAACTAAAAATACAAACAAACTTAAAAAATTTAACTTTTTTTTTAAAAACGTAAAAAAAATTAATTTAAAAAAATGTTCAAAAAAATAAATAAATAAATTACAATACAAATAAAATAAAATAAAATTTTCCACCATTCCTACAGGGGATGTAGTTCAAAATGTTTTACAATATAGCAAAGAAAGAAGAGAATAAATAAAAACAGGCAAATTAAAAACAAGTGCGCAATAATACCAAACAATCAGATCAATAACACATAAAAAGAGACCGCAAATAGCAAGAACCAGTCTGCTAAGAATAATAAAATATGTAAAAGATAAGAATAAAGCAGAGGAAGAATAAATACATATACATATATATTATATTTTTTATTTTTTTCCTTTTTGCTGATGGCATATGAACTCTCTGAGATTTTATTTTTTTTATCGTATTGTATTGTAATTTATTATTTATTTTTTTCGAACATTTTTTTAAGTTTCTTTTTTTAAGTTTTTCAAAAAAAAGTTAAATTTTTAAGTTTGTTTGTTTGTATTTTTAGTTTAAGTTTTTTTTTATTTATTTTTTTCCTTTTTTGATGATGGCATATGAACTCTCTGAGATTTTTTCTTTTTTTATCGTATTGTATTGTAATTTATTTATTTATTTTTTTGAACATTTTTTTAAGTTTATTTTTTTTAAGTTTTTCAAAAAAAAGTTAATTTTTTTAAGTTTGTTTGTATGTATTTTAAGTTTTTTTTTATTTATTTTTTTCCTTTTTTGCTGATGGCATATGAACTCTCTGTGAGAGTGCCAGGCACATTTGGCTCCAGCAGAGCTGCTGTAAACAGATGTTTGTAGACGCAGCGTGTACTCGCCTGCCTCTGACTGTATCCAGAGGTTGACCCGGTGCCAGATGTAAAGAGAAAATTCAAAATATGTGCAGCACTACATTGTTCTTGTCTCGCCGTCCTCTCAGGGTGCAGAGCATACAGCACCAGCTAGCACAGCTGGACAGCGAGAGCTGGTCGGGACGGGCCGAGGCGGACCGTGACCGTGACTTCATGCAGCTGCTGCGAGAGAAGGAGGCGCTCCTGCAGGAGCTCATCCTGGTCAGCAAGCAGCAGCATTCTGCAGACACGCTGCAGCAGCTGGAGGAGGAGCGCTCCCGGCTGGAGGAGGAGGTGCAGAGGGCCCACAGCTCCCAGAGCCAGGGAGCCAATCAGAGGTGAGTACGGCGACGGTCTGCACTCAGGTACAGGTACTTGGTACATGTTCTACTGGTCAGACCTTTGTAGAGTTCATGTTTTTGATAGTTGCGTGAGTTGAATATAGAAGTTTTTGACAGCTGTTTATGTATTGACGGTTGACGGTTATGGACAGTGTGTTATAAAGAGTAGTATGTCGTCCATGCTGTTTACAGTTACTATATAAAGGATGGAATTGGGACATTGCACATTTATGTGAAGAGGAGAACATATATATACATATAAATATGGTAAACATATTTAATGATTTTATACATTTTAAGTCACCCTTCAGTCAAAACCCAGAAGGTGACTAAGTGCTCATTTATCTTGTTGTGACAGGATCCTGCAGCAGGAGAAGAGGAACGCTCTGCTGAGACAGCTGGAGGAGGCGACACGCATCACCACCTACCTTCACTCCCAGCTCAAGAGGTCTCACACTCGTTCCTCAAGTTGTCCTTCAGCGCATCTCTGCGTCTTTTCTTACGTGTCTCTCTCGTCTTCTTTCCCTCCAGCCTGTCGGCCAGCTCTCTGACGGTGTCGTCCAGCAGCAGCCGCGGCTCTCTCGCCTCCAGCCGGGGCTCCCTGGCGTCCAGCCGAGGCTCCCTGAGCTCTATCAGCTTCAGCGACATCTACGGCCTCCCCCAGTACGAGCGTCACGACGGGGCCGGCGAGCTGCTCGACCCCCACCCGCGCTACCTGCTGCCGCCAGAGACCGCGTCCAGAGACTGCACCGTGTTCACCTCCGACCCCCTGACCCAGAGCAAAACCAAACGCTCCCACGACACCCCGCAGTCCCTGGCCTCGCTCTCCTCCCGCTCCTCGCTCTCCTCCCTGTCGCCGCCCAGCTCCCCCATGGACACGCCCTACTACTCCGCCCCCCAGGACTGCCCTCTCACCCAGATGACGGAGGAGTATATGGAGCAGGCGGGCCGCAGCCTGCTGGAGGGGCTGCGGGCCCAGTCGC
Organism: Sebastiscus albofasciatus; assembly: GCA_916701655.1. Classification (NCBI taxonomy): domain Eukaryota; kingdom Metazoa; phylum Chordata; class Actinopteri; order Perciformes; family Sebastidae; genus Sebastiscus; species Sebastiscus albofasciatus. The sequence goes on along the minus strand of CAKAOI010053794.1, from coordinate 25,620 downwards.
AACCCCTGTCACACACCGCCATGCTGAACAGCGAGGACACGGTCAGCCCCGCCGGTGTGCATCAGCTGGATAACAAGAGTCACAGAGACAGCGGAGCTCAGGGGGCTTTCACCTCCACAGGCAAGTGAAAGAGATCTGATCTTCGTCTCAAAGAGTGAAGACAACCTAGCGACTAACCGTGTGTGTTTTCCTCTTTAGGCGTCACTCTGAGGGGAAACAGCGCCAACAGGAGCGGCCGGCGGGCCAGGAGAGTCTCTGCAGGCGTGTCGGAGGATGCTCTGGCCACAGACAGCGGCGTGTTCGAAGCCTGGGGTCGAAGGTGAGAGGAGATCCATCCTAACAGAACATAAACACCCGGCTCTCTGGAGCAACTCCGCCCCCTAGTGGCAGAGGAGGAAACCTGCAGCACTCGGCTTTGACGGCTGTGGTATTTGTACCCTCTTGTCCAAGTGGGCTTCAGGGCCATCACATAGTGTTGACGCAAAGAAACATAGAAAGTAGGGCTGTCAACTGATTCAATATTTAATCTCAATTTATTGCATGATTGTCCAGAGTTAATTGCGATTAATCACACATTTTTTATCTGTTCTAAATGAACCTTAAAGGGAGATTTGACAAGTATTTAATCCTCTTATCAACATGGGAGTGGACAAATATGCTGCTTTATGCAAATGTATGTATATATTTATTATTGTAAATCAATTAACAACACAAAAAACAATGACAGATATTGTCCAGAAACCCTCACAGGTACTGCATTTAGCATAAAGATTTAGCATGGCCGAAAAAAAAGTCCAAAAAAAGTCTTAAAAAAAAAAAGTCTGAAAAATGTCCGACAAATGTATGAAAAAAAGTTTTTAAAAAATCGTGCATAAATAAATAAATATATAAACTCATAAATACATAAATAAATAAATAAATTATAAAATAAATAAAACATAAATGCAAACATAAATGCAAATATACATACAAAAATAAATACATAAATAAATGGAAAATGCAAAAATAAATAAATAAAAAATACAAAAATAAATGCAAAAATAAATCCAAATATACATAAATAAACAATGACTTAAAATATTTAATGCTATTAACAACAACAAAACAATGACAGATATTGTCCAGAAACCCTCACAGGTACTGCATTTAGCATAAAACAATATGCTCCAATCATAACATGGCAAACTGCAGCCCAACAGGCAACAACAGCTGTCAGTGTGTCAGTGTACTGACTTGACTATGACTTGCCCCAAACTGCATGTGATTATCATAAAGTGGGAATGTCTGTAAAGGGGAGACTCGTGGGTACCCAGAGAACCCATTTACATTCACTGATCTGGAGGTCAGAGGTCAAGGGACCCCTTTGAAAATGGACATGCCAGTTTTTCCTCACCAACATTTAGTTTGGAGCGTTATTTAACCTCCTTCACTACCAGCTATTATATATTTATTTTTATACATTTTTTAATTAGTTTATTTATTTTTGCATTTTTTTATTTATTTTTTTATTTATCTTTTATTTTTAAATGTATTTTGTATTTATTATATATTTATTTTTAAATACATGTATTTATTTATTTATTTATATATTTATACATTTATTTATTTTTCTGTATTCTTTTCTTTACACATTTCTTCATTTCTTCATGAATTTGGAAAGGAAAGTAAAAACATTAAAATATCCTAAATAATAACAATAAATAAAATGGACTCTCAGGCTCTGTTAACAAAAAGTGCACTTATATAAAAATATTAAACATTTGGTTACAGCAGTATAGAGAGTCATATGCTATACAGTATACTGCCAATCCAAAAGGGCAAAGTAACAGATCTTTCATCCCTGACCTTCTTTTCTCAGTAAAATCAGGGTGAAAGTGGACTTACTGGGATAGAAACACTATACTTTATTATATATATAATGCTGTTTGGGTCTTCACTTTGTGTCCAATGAGAGAGACTAACCGTTTGTTTACGGTCGCTCCTCCAACAGGCCAGAGGAGTCCGACGAGATGCCCTACATGAAAGACGTGACGTCCATGAGCGAGCCCACCCAGATCCAGCTGGGACTGCTGTGAGTAGCCTGGTAGTGTGTCGTAGACTGGACGTGGTTATTCCCCGTTAGTTAGTGTCTAACTCCACCTGCTGTTCTTTCCTCTTTACAGGTGGGAGTCCAGTTCTCAGTCTCTCCGGCTGCATCTGCTACAGCTCAAGAACTTGAACAGGTCCATCGTGAGAGACGGCTTTAAAGTGTGAGTTCTTCCAGCTCTGATTATTAAAACAACAGTTAAGTGGTGGGCACACTACCAACGTCAGGAGCGCGTGGCGTCTGCGTCGCGTGTCGGCTGCCTGTCACCCTTTCTTTCTGCATAGAGTTTGCCTTTTAATGGCCATTTAACTTCATGATAAATATAATTTATATTTATTTGAGACAGAGAAAGGTTCAGAAACGTGTGGTAATTAGTAAATAATAGTAATAATCCACAATTAAAACTCCGTACTGTATTCATTTATGATGCTTTCCAAGTCACTGTTTGTTCCACATCACTGTCCGCCACATATTTCAGAATAAAAGCCTCGTGTTAACAAATGAAGGGATTCTGTCTATAGAAAAAAAAA
>CAKAOI010053794.1:0-22984 GCA_916701655.1 Sebastiscus albofasciatus | reverse complement strand
TGAGCGAGCCCACCCAGATCCAGCTGGGACTGCTGTGAGTAGCCTGGTAGTGTGTCGTAGACTGGACGTGGTTATTCCCCGTTAGTTAGTGTCTAACTCCACCTGCTGTTCTTTCCTCTTTACAGGTGGGAGTCCAGTTCTCAGTCTCTCCGGCTGCATCTGCTACAGCTCAAGAACTTGAACAGGTCCATCGTGAGAGACGGCTTTAAAGTGTGAGTTCTTCCAGCTCTGATTATTAAAACAACAGTTAAGTGGTGGGCACACTACCAACGTCAGGAGCGCGTGGCGTCTGCGTCGCGTGTATAATAGTAATAATCCACAATTAAAACTCCGTACTGTATTCATTTATGATGCTTTCCAAGTCACTGTTTGTTCCACATCACTGTCCGCCACATATTTCAGAATAAAAGCCTCGTGTTAACAAATGAAGGGATTCTGTCTATAGAAAAAAAAAAACGCCTGAGGGCTTTTATTTTGAAATGAAAGCAGGAAGTGTTGATTTAAAAATAAGTCTCTACTTTTTTTCATCTCCGTAACATATTCTACAGATAGACCTCGAAACTGTAGTAAAGTCTTGCTGGTATGAAGTTAATATACAGTCAATAGATCGCTTCCTGAAGAGCCTTAAGCCTGCATTCTCTCTACCAGCCAACAGGGGGCGACTCCTCTGGTTGTATAGAAGTCTTTGAGAAAATGAGCCTACTTCTCTCTTGATTTATTACCTCAGTAAACATTGTAAACATGAGTTTATGGTCTCAATCTCTAGTTTCAAGTCTTCTTCAATACAGCATGATGCTCATTTAGTGAATTATGGTCCCATCTAGATTACCCGGCCATTAGAAATAAGAAACAATAACAGATTTTAAAGCTTTAAAGGCAAAACTATGGCTTCAACAAAGGCTGTGAAGGCTAGTTTCTATGCCTGGAATAGACTGTATTATGTGTTTTTATTTCTTAAAATCCTAACCAGGGATAAGCCAATTCCTATATACACAATAAACAAGTCCTATATACACACTCACTGCATCAGTTGCATTTATTTAAAAGTAACAATGCTTACATATATTGTCACAGACAGAAACAGATAAAAAAAAAATAATAGAAAAAAATTAAATAATACAAAATTAATACAAATAAAAAAATAATAAAAAATGTATATAAATAATAATAATAAAAATAATATAAATAAAAAAGAAAATAATAATAAAATCATAATAATACCACTCACTGCATCAGTTGCGTTTATTTAAAAGTATCAATGCCTACATATATTGTCACAGAAAGAAACAGAAAAAAAATAAATAAATAATAGAAAAAAATGAATAAAAAAAATAATAAAAAATGTATATAAATAAAAAAATAATAAACAATGAATATGAATAAAAAAAGAAGAAGAAAAAATTAATATAAATAAAAAAGAAAATAATAATAAAATCATAATAATACCGTCACACAGGACTAATGAGATCTGTAGACAGACACAAGGATATAGAAGACACATTTGGGGTAGACAAAATAATTTACTTCAATGCTGATGTTGCGTTTAATCAAAGGAAATGAGTTTAAGTCAGACACGGAATCAGGAGCAGACAGTGATGGACTTTAAACCATGCTTATTTTTATAGTAGGGCAGCTACATGTACAGTATGTTAACAAACTGATGCTCGATGTGAACTTCTCTGATTCGTCATATTGTGAACATTTCTCCGTTCGTTGTCCAGGTATGTGAAGGTGCACTTGATTCCACTGGACGCCGGCAGGGCCTGTGCGTTTTACTGTTGTACGGCGTTGGAGCCGCAGTCCCAGATGAGTTTCAACGAAGGCTTCCGCATTCCTGTCCCTGCAAACGCCCTGGCGGTGTGCGCTTTGCAGCTGTCCGTCTGCTCGCTGGGACCTCAGGCTCAGGAGGAGCTACTGGTGGGTCTGGACGGCTGAGCCGAGACTGTAGTCACTAATACACAACGCTGATCTGCTGATGACATCTGAATTAACATAATGACATTTCCTGTGTGTCTCTGCAGGGTACAGCCCAGGTGAGCCTGGCTGATTGTGAGGGAAGTACAGAGATGGTTTACCACTGGCTGCGAGTGCAGACGCTGAGCGGGACGCCGGAGACACCCAAGCCTGAACAGAAGAGCCTCAGCCAGCGCAGACTCCACGACAGCCAGGAGGACGAGCAACGGCCCAGAGCCATGGTAAGCACACATACTGGTCAGTAAATAACAGCAGTGTTGTGTGACAGCGTGACGGCGTAGAAAGTGATCTCAGGTATCGGCTTTGGGGAGATGGAGAGAAGCATTGCAGGGGGTGACCAAAGTATTTTACAGGGTAATTAAAATCAGATTTAGGTTATTAAAATGAAAATGAAAAGTAAACAAATGTACAGTTTTAAGGAAACGTGTCGAAAGTTTTTTAGGAAAAAAAGTCAGTATAGTATGTTGAAAGTTTTTTTTTTTTAAAAAAATTCATATTATAGTATGTCGAAAAAATGTCACAGAAAAAAAGTCATAGTATAGAATGTCGAAAAATTTAATTGAAAAAAAGTCAAAGTATAGAATGTCGTAAAAGTTCATGAAAAAAGTCATAGTGTAGTATGTCTGAAAATTTTATGGAAAAAAAGTCAGTATAGCATGTCGAAAGTTTTTTTTATTTATTTTTTTTTTAAAAAAAAGTCATAGTATAGCATGTCGAAAGTTTTTTTTATTTTTTATTTTTTTTTTAAAAAAAAGTCATAGTATAGTATGTCGAAAAAATTAAAAAGTGTATTTTGTCCAAAAAAGTTAAAAAGTCATCATATATTATGTCGAAAAAAATAAAATAAAAGTCTTAGTATAGTATGTTGAACAATTTCATCGAAAAAAAGTCATAGTTTAGTATGTCGAAAGATTTTATGAAAAAAAAACTGAAAAAAAATATTCAACATACCATACTATGACTTTTTTCATAAACATTTTCAAGAGAGTTCTGAGATGTTATGGACCTGAGTCAGAGGAGAGTCATCAATACCAAATAAAAATTGGCAGTCCTGAGGTGTTGCCAGAAAATAATGACAAACTCACTGCATTGTATTTATTAAAGTGTAAATCCTGCTGTAGCTTTAAGAGACATTCCTCTTCATCCTGTTGTAAAGTAGCTCTCAGCCTCCAGTCTGCAGGCGTGCAGCTCGTTCTAGTGAGTAACTGACAGGAATGTCAGAGGAGGAATGTTGACATTGGGAAGACGGTGTTTGATAGTTTGCTCTGTGACATTACAGGACACCGTGTGCACGCTGCTGTCACGCAACACCACCACCACCACCACCACCCATCTGGAGGAACGGGAGGCAGAGCTGGAGCTGCAGAGGCTGGAGAAGAAGGATGAGCCGGGGGAGGCGGCGTCTGAGAGGTGGCAACATTTCCTGCTTGTCGTGCACTTATTTTTGCCTCCAGCATTTCTGTTAAAGTTGACAATAAGGGTGTGTTTTGCAGGAGTTGGCAGGCAGAGTCCGTGGACAGCGGCTGCAGCAACAGCACAGCGTTCACAGCTCCCTTCTCAGAGGGCCTGTGTGCAGAGGGCATCTGCATCACCACTGGAGGGCGCTGTGACCAGACGACCGGCAAGCTGTCTACAGTGAAGGTAAAGTCTGCGTCACTGCTCGTTTGTATCCTCTGACACCAGAAGAGTCTGTGGCACGGATGCATTTAAGTCCCTTGTTGTTGCAGGTGGAAAAGGCCACCATGACAGAAGGCCTGTTCCCGGAGCCGGTGCGAGTCCGGCCCAAAGACAGAGGGGGTCGCTGGGGTCACGCATCGCCATTTATGCGCGGCAGCACCATCGTTCGCTCCCAGACCTTCTCTCCTGGCGCTCGTAGTCAGTACGTCTGCAGGGTGAGTTTTTGCAAATGTATGAAAAGGAACACCGTTGACAGTAGGTATAAGTCATAGGATGTCTAAAAAGTAATAAAAAAGGTCATAATATAGTATATTGAAAAATAAAAAAAAAAGGTCATGTAGTATGTCGAAAAAAGTAAAAAATAAAATAAAAGTCATAGTATAGTATGTCAAAAAAGGTAATAAAAAAAGTCATATAGTATGTCGAAAAAGTTTTTAAAAATAAGTCATATAGTATGTCGGAAAGAAATTAGAAATGAAATTAAAAAAAGTCATAGTATGGTATGTTGAAAAAAGAAAAAAGTAAACTATGTTGAAAAAAAGTTAAAAATAAAATAGTATAGTATGTCAAAAAAAATTTAATAAAATGTCATTGTAAAGTATGTCCTAAAAAGTAAAAAAAAAAGTCATATAGTATGTCAAAAAAAATAAACTGTCAAAAAAACTGTCAAAAAAAAGAAAGAAAGAAAGTCAAAGTATATTATAAATAAAAATAATAATAAAAAAGTCATTGTAAAGTATTTTGAAAAAAGTTTAAAAAATAAAAGTCATATATGTCAAAAAAGGTTTTTAAAAAAGTCTTAGTATAGAATGTTGAAAAAAGTTAAAAAGTAAACTGTCAAAAAAATAAAGTCAAAGTATAGTATGTCGAAAAAAGTAAACTGTTGAAAAAAAATCATAGTATAGAATGTCGAAAAAACTTTAAAAGTATATTATGTCGAAAAATTTCATAAAAAATAGTCATAGCATAGTATGTCAAGTTTTTTATGAAAAAATGTCATAGTATAGTATATCGAAAACATTTAAAGTATATTATGTCAAAAAAATTAAAAAATCAAATAAAAGTCATAGTATAGTACGTCGAAAAAGTAAACTATGTTGAAAAAAGTTAAAAATATGTCGAAAAAAATAAAATAAAAAGTCAAAAGTTAAAAAACAAAGTCATAGTATAGTATGTCGAAAAAACTTTAAAAGTATATTGTGTTGAAAAAAAAAAAATCGTAGTATAGTGTGTCAAAAATTGTAAAAAAAACAAACAAAAAAAAAACAAGTGGTAGTTCAGGATGTTGAATAAGCAAACTGTTGCCTGACATTTGTTGTTAATATTTCTGTTTTAGTAGCTCTGTCTGGAGTTTCTGATTTTCCCTTTCAGTTATATCGCAGCGACAGCGACAGCTCAACTCTACCAAAGAAATCGCCCTTTGTCAGGAACACGTTGGAAAGAAGGACGTTGCGATATAAGCAGGTACAGTCTGATTCTTTTATCCTCAAGCTTGCCCACATCAGAGTGTTCAGTATCTGTGTGTGTGTGTGTGTGTGTGTGTGCAGCAGTCGTACCGGTCCTCCCTGGCCGAGCAGCCGACGCGTACCTCCCTGGACCTGGAGCTGGATCTCCAGGCCTGCAGGACGCGTCAGAGGCAGCTGATGGAGGAGCTGACCGCCCTGAGGGAGCTGAAGCTGAGACTGGAGGACCCGCAAGCCAGGGACACCACGGAGCTGCCCCACTGGGCCCTGAGGGACGAGCGCTTCCGCTGCCTGCTCAGAGAGGCCCAGAGACAGGTGAGACCGGTAGGCGGACGTGGCTACCTGAGACGCAGCCTCGGCCACGCAGAGGTTCACTCTGTTTTGTTGTGCTTCAGGCGAGCCAAAGCAAGCAGGAGCAGCGTCAGGAGGAGGCGGCAGAGAGGAGGCTGAGGAAAGCTTCCAAGGAGGTTCTGCAGATGAGGGGGCAGAGCCAGAAGGAGCCCCTGCCTGTGCAGACATTCAGGTAAAATTGCTGTTTTCGTGAATGAAGTCTGGTGGCTTTGAAGAGAGCGTAGATAACAGCTTCAGTTCCCGTCAGAAAGGGCTGTCTGACAGCGAGGTGAAGTGGTGAAAATATTCTAAATTTAGATTATTTTAGGTGTCTAAAATGTGTTTAGCTGCTGCCTTTGTCCACAGCAGTACATTACTTTGCTCCCGTGCTGGTACTCCTGTCTGTTTCTACTGACTCCATCTACTGTAGTAATACACTGACTAAGGAGAAAGTACCTCATACAACCACACTGCAAACTAGAGGGGCACCTTAGTGAAGCACTTGGACTGACTAGACGCGTATCTAGCCCATTTAGAGAGGCATTAGTGTCAAATGTAGGGCTACTTGGACTGAATAAAAAGCACTTAGGTCAATATATATATTATACATGTCTTAAGAAATGTCATTAGGCATAGTTAGGTATGTTTAGTATGTCATTAAATGTCATAAAAGTCATAAATGTCATAGTATAGAATGTATTAAAAAGGTCATAGTTTAGTATGTCGTAATAAAAATGTCACAAAAGTTCTAAAAAAAAAAAAATATTAAAGTCATAGTAAATTACGTCATAAAAAAAGTCATCGTATATTATGTCGAAAAAAGTAAACTATGTCAAAGTAAAAAAAAATAATAGTACTATAGTATGTCAAAAAAGTAAAAAATAAAGTCATAGTATAGTACGTCATAATACACATGGAATCAGGAGATGGGTGAATCGTCACAGCCCTGAAAGTTAACAAGAATGTCCCAATAATGTTAAATATTCTGTATGTTGATTACAACAGTTGATTATAATCTTGTGACCGTCTGTCAGAGCTGTTTTGTCCCCTGAAAGGAACCCGTCTCCACAGCAGTTAACCTCAGACAGACTGCAGACGCTGCTCTGGGTCAACAGGATCCTGCTCGTTGATCCTCTGACTGAATCTATTCAAACGTTTTAATGAGAACGTTTTGTATGAATAGTTTAGATGCAAAATGTTCTCAGGAGAGTATGTCACATTTCCGCTGTGTAAAAGCTGGAGAACTGTTTTTATTCTACTGTGAGTGATAATAATGTTTGTTTGGTTTTGTCTGCAGAGAGAAGATGGCTTTTTTCACCAGACCAAGGTTCAACATACCTCCTTTACCAGCGGACGACGTATGAGAGCTCGCCTCTCGTGTTTCTGTGACTAAACATGAAGTATTTGTCAAATTTTCTGAGCTCATGAAGTACAAAGTTGTTTCTACGGAGGATGCGGGCGGCACGAGGACGCAGATGGTGTTGAAGATTGGAAGGTTTTTCGGACGTGATTCTTACAAACAAACACGGACACGCTAGAAACACATCATCATCATCATCATCATCATCATCATCGACGGCGGCGGCGCGGCTGATCATTTCCTTTTTTGAGGGAAAAGACGCCTCTCGTGAGGAAACTCTTTCCTCCTGTATGAGTTCCTTCTGTTGTTTGTGCTTATTACAAAAAGGCTGGAAGACGGGAACAAAAGTCGGTTTGGACAAATTCACTGTACTGTAACTTATTTTATAGTACTTTTCCTTGAAGGAAATTTAAAAAAACAAAAAACGCTTCCTGCTTTTTTAAAGTGTAGCTTTGAACAAATAGCACTTCAATGTTTTTACATCCAGTTAAATTGTCTGTTACCTAATTCTTAAGAGTTATTTACATAAAAATGTCACTTTGTAATCCACTTTTATTACAGATGTCATTGTCCCCTTTTTGTTATGTTATTAAAATTAATATTATTTCATGTACTTTTCAATATATGGATGAATATATGAAACACTGTATTCAGATTTTTTTTTATGATGTCTGTATGAACATCTGCAGTGTTACCTCTTGTGAAGATAAAAAACAAACAAACATTAAATCTCGTCTCTCCGCTTTTCAAAGTAGTTCCAGGTGATGAATATGTTAATTTATAGTCTGCACACACAAGCATTTTCTTTAAAATGTGTCAACGCCATACACGTGATTTTTCTCTCTAACCACACACGGGTGGCGACGACGATGACCCAGTTCAGGCTAAACTTGCCGATTCCTAAGAAGTCGCGCTGCACGCAGCCGGCGGGCCGCTGTGTCAGCTACTTATCTCCATATGACATCCTGTTTGAAGCCGCCAGAAGGAGAGAGGCAGAGCTCGACCTCGCTGACTGTCGAACACAAACCCCGTTGTGTTGGCAGATGTGTAATTAATAACAAAGCATACCTAAACCTCCGCGTTCTCTCCACAGAAAAATGCCCACAAAGCCCCGCAGGCAGAACCGGTCCAGGTCTCTGCTTGTCTGTGGTTAACCGTCGTGTCGTCATGAGGTTACAGACGGTTGAAATCCCTGGATGCCGTCTCACCACCCGGCCGGATGATCAGAGCTTACTGCCGTCTTTACCGAAACGTCGTGTCAGGTCAGGTTTAGCTATAAAGTTTTAAAGGTGAGACGCTGCAGGCAAAAACATTTATGAACAGTCATTCAGACTGGTGGAAAGAAAACATCCAAAATACACATTCAGGTGTTTATTTAACTCGATTTCTCCTAAATGCACCAAAAGTTAGCATTAGATAAAGCCTCATTTGCATATTTGCTCATTTGTAATTAGGGCTGCCAAAGCTGACGAGATAACGCGTTAACGGAAATTTGTTTTAAAGTCACTAATTTCTTTTCTGTATATCTTTTTATTTTATTTTTAGACTTAAAGGGGCTGTTTTTAACTTCTTACACATATAAATCATGGCTTGTTGTTGTTTTTATCGTTAGCGTAGTTTTGTTTGCAAGTTATTGTTTTACATCTCGACACCGTCGTACATCCACGTTGGTGTTTAGAGGTAAAATACATAAAATTAAATTAATGTTTGCTTCAGAATCACTGATTTTACTGCATAAAGGCAGACGTACCACGCAGTTTTAATTATTATAAAATATCCAACATTAGGTTTAAAATGAATCCTGTTTTTGATTGTTTTAGACCCCCTTCTTTAAACAAAAAAAACAATAAATAAAAAGAAACATTGCGGTGTGAATGCTCGATGCTGAAGAGCTTTAATCTGTATGAAGAAGGATACAGAATCAAAAGATTATGAATCAGTAAATAAAAGTTGTAATTGCATGAAAAGCAGCTGAAGCCTTATAAATAGTTAGTTCTGAGTTCCCTGTTAAGAAAGTTACCTTCCGGGGCTTTTATTTTGAAAAACTAGGTGAATCCCTAGTTTCCTGTTAACATACAAAAAGGGGAATTTTACCACCAAGCTCCAAACAAAGTTAAATATTTCAAAAAGTACAAATGGGATGAATGAAAGTTGAATAATAGCCAGAATCTACGGAAGATGTGGAACATTTTACAGTTTGAATGGAGTTTCTAGGTGAAAGTATGAACGAGCAGTGAAGAGTTGAAAATGTTTAAATTCTGAACATTTCTTCCATTCATTTCAATGGAGAATTTCTGATGAATTATGGTTAATAATTCTGAAAATATGAAAGTTATGAATGAGAAAAGTAATAGCCATCATGTCCTAATCGAGCTGCACGTTTTGATGTTTGAATGGAGTTTCTATGTTGACAAATGTGGAAGGAGTAGCGTTGCAAAAATCAAATGACGAAAAATAAAAATAAAAAATGTAGAAGAACATATGTTGTGGATGCTTCCAGCATTCACACCAATAATAATAATAATGTGTGATTCTCATAACGTTTCTCTGGTGGTGAACTAGTGGCATTCAGGAAGTCAGCACCTTGTTTAGCAATAAAAACAACTTCTAATGAGGAAAAACACACGATTAAAAAAAACATACTTTAATAATTTTGTCCATAATTTAATATATAAATGTATAATTCTGATGCTGCTAAATCTGACGGTTGCACAAGACAAAAATAATATTTTAACACAAACTGTAAAAAATAAATCTTAACGCCTCGTTTCCACATCGCTCTGCATACGTACAGTATACGAGTCAACAGGAAGTTCATTCATTCTGATGGGAACCTTCGTGATCTCCGATGTGTTTGCGAAACTCCTTCCGATTTTTTCGGTTCGTAATCGGCCAAAAGCCATCTTGGAGATGGAGACAGATAGAAACCAAGATGGCGACGGACAGAAACCAAGATTGCGACGGCCAAAAACCAAGATGGTGACGGACAAAAATCAAGATGGCGATGGCCAAAAACCAAGATGGCGACAGACAAAAACCAAGATGGCAACTAACAGAAACCAAGATGGTGACGGACAAAAACCAAAATGGCGACGAACAGAAACCAAGATGGCGATGGACAGAAACCAAGATGGCGACGGACAGAAACCAAGATGGCGACGGACAGAAACCAAGATGGTGATGAACAGAAACCAAGATGGCGATGGACAGAAACCAAAATGGCGACGGACAAAAAACAAAATGGCGATGGACAGAAACCAAGATGGCGAAGGACAAAAAAAACAGATGGAGACGACCAAGATGACAAGCTCGAGGCTTCAGCACCGTAGTCCGGGTGACGTCACGGTGACGACTTCTACTTCTTTTATACAGTCTGTGCGTAAAATAGACAAAGTTAACCTCCCTCCCGTATCTGCGGTGACGTTTCTATCCATCCGTAAAGAGAAGCACTTCCTCGCGCCCGGAGGCGTAATAATCCGATTACTCGAAAGAATTACGGACGCAAAACATAACTGTGTGGAAACGAGGCGTAAATCTGCCTCCACTTTAAACAACATCTGCCATAAAAACAAAACAAATGAAAGTAAATTATGATCCTCTTTATGCATCATCCGTCACTTTGACTCTTCACAACACCACCTCCAGTCGGGCGACTGTTTGCTTTAGATAGACGCTGTAATAAGAAAGATAATCTGGCCGAGGCGGCGTGTTGACTTCTCATAAATGGAAGCTCTACCGGTCCGCAAACATACGTCACTAAACTATTCATCACATCTGTCGGCTGTTTAATCAACAAACACGTGTTCAAATTCTATCTAATTTAAATTAAAGAAGTAAACATTGAACCTGTCCGGCTGTAAAAGCACCAGTAAACATCAGAGATTAAAACTGAGAGCCTCCAGGTCGCATCGACTCTTAAAACTGACGTGGCATTTAAAAAGGCTCTACATAACATATAATCCAGGTGGAACGTCCACACCTTAAATCACCACCACATCGTGCCCGTTCACCTCCACAACCGCCAGCAGTCCTCCGCAAACGTTTAATCCAAAGAGTCCAGTCCCGCACTGCGTCCTCGGGTCCCACGTCTCTCTATATGGGGATGGAAACGATGGTCGGGAGCGCTCCGATAGGAGGCGGGTTGTACTTCTCCACCCTCATCAGCCGCCGCAGGATGTCGTCACGATGGAACGGCCATTCGTAGACGTGCGTGTTCTGGAGCCAGTTTGGGACGTGACACTGTGATCATGAAGAGAAGAGGAAGACTCATCAGACGCATTAACGCAACTTATGATTTTTAGGTTGTAGCGGCTCAGTTTTAAAGTTAGAGTGAAGATCCTGGTATCAAATGAAACTATAAACCCTGATGGATCCATCGGTACCAACCAGGTCAGACTAGCTGGTCATGAAGGAGGTTAAATAACGCTCCAAACTTACGCTAAATTTTGTTGAGGAAAAACTGTCATGTCATGTATTTATACATGTATTTAAAAATAAATATATAATAAATACAAAATAAATTTAAAAATAAAAGATAAATAAAAAATAAATAAAAAAATGCAAAAATAAATAAACTAATTAAAAAATTAATAAAAATAAATATATAATAGCTTGTGGAGAAGGAGGTTAAATAACGCTCCAAACTTATGCTAAATTTTGGCGAGGAAAAACTGTCATGGCCATTTTCAAAGGGGTCCCTTGACCTCTGACCTCCAGATCAGTGAATGGGTTCTATGGGTACCCACGAGTCTCCCCTTTACAGACATGCCCACTTTATGATCATCACATGCAGTTTGGGGCAAGTCATAGTCAAGTCAGCACACTGACACACTGACAGCTGTTGTTGCCTGTTGGGCTGCAGTTTGCCATGTTATGATTGGAGCAGATTTTTCAGACTTTTTTCTGACTTTTTTTAGAATTTTTTTTTTCGGACATTTTTTTTTCGGATGGTTGTTTGACATTTACTGTACATTTTTTTTTTACTTTTTTTCCGACATTTGTTAGACATTTTTTTTTTAACTTTTTTTTTTCAGACAGTTGTTTGACATTTATCTTAAATTTTTTTCTTTACTTTTTTTTCGGACATTTGTCAGACATATTTCTTTCTTTCTTCTTCTTCTTCTTCCTCTTCTTTTTTCTGATATTTTTCAGGCATTTTTTTTAACTTTTTTTCGGACATGCTAAATCTTTATGCTAAATGCAGTACCTGTGAGGGTTTCTGGATCAATATCTGCCAATGTTTTAGTAGTTAATTGATTTACAATAATAAATATATACACACATTTGCACAAAGCAGCATATTAGTCCACTCCCATGTTGATAAGAGGATTAAATACTTGATAAATCTCCCTTTAAGATACATTTTGAACAGATAAAAAATGTGTGATTAATCGTGATTAAATATTTTGATCGACTGACAGCCTTAGTGCTTCTATATTTAGTTTGTTTATGTCTCAGATGTAGCTACGTATACATAAAAAACACATGGTTGAACTGTGTAGGAGTGGACGTCATGTTTAATCTTCGCAATATTTTATTGTCAGAGTAATTGCGTGATAGCGCCGTCTCCTGAAAGGTCGAGTCTGTTCAGTTCAAGAGTTGAGCGGAAAGCGAAGGCGTTGGTAGTTTTGTTTCGTTCCACGCGTAACGTGACGACGTCGTCATGAGTGAAAGACAGAAGCCTAAAGAATGAATGTGTTCTTATTCTAGATGGATTTAAACAGGATCAAACAGGCATCGAGGATCCGTCACTTCATGTTTACACTAAAAGAAATGACAGGAAAGTTATTTATCTTCTCTGCTAAGATGCAGAACACTCTGAGCCGTCATAACGACTCTTTAGTGCAGCTTTAATCACCGTTAAATCCTTTAATCTACTGACAGCCCTAATCTAAACACAGACAGTGGTTTGTTGCGTGTTGATGTGACATCATACGTACGTACGGCGTGTGTTAACTGGAACAGGGCGTTGCATAATCACACAGAGGGAGTAAATGAAGCATTCAAACTCACCTTTTTAGCCCCAGGGAACACGATGGGAATGAACCTGAAATTCTTGCTTCCGTTCTGGATGAACTCATTCTGGAGCTGAAACAAACACAGAAAAATACATTTTGTAAAATGATAAAAAGCAGCAGATTTCAGAGTGAATGTTTCCGTCTTCAGGAGTTCGTTGAGAACCTGTTTGTGTATGTAGACGGTGTTGAAGGTCCTCTCGTCGTTCTCCAGGCCCACCGGCGAGGCCGTCACCGTCTCATAGTACTTGGGACTGATGATGATGATGATCAGGTACTCTTTCTGGGTGACCAAACAACACAAATATGAGCTGTTTTCATTCTTGTGCTGTTATTAAACTGCTCGATAAAACATGTTTGCTCCTGCAGAAAGAACAGATGGTTCAACGACTTCCCCAGTCGGCCAGATTATTATATAAAACGTATGGCTGTTAATCGATTCAAATAGTTAATCATGGTGTTCAAAGTGTATCTGCTTTATGCAAAATGTATGTATATATTTATTATTGGAAATCAATTAACAACACAAAACAATGACAGATATTGTCCAGAAACCCTCACAGGTACTGCATTTAGCATAAGATTTAGCATGTCCAAAAAAATGTCTGAAAAATGTAGAGAAATTTCTGAAGAAAATCGGAAAAATATCAGAAAAAAAGTCAGAAAAATGTTCGAAAAACATCTGACAGATGTCTGAAAAATGTCAGAAAAAAGTTTAAAAAAATGTCTGAAAAATGTCCGAAATATGTCCGAGTAAAGTACGACAAATATCCAACAAATGTCTGAAAAAAAGTCAAAAAATGTCCGCTAGTCTGACATGGTTGGTACCGATGGATTCATCAGGTTTTATAGTTTCATATGATACCAGTATCTTCACTCTAGCTTTAAAACTGAGCCGATACAACCTAAAAATCACAAGTTGTGTTAAAGCGTTAAATAAATGAGTGGCATTGGAAAGGTCAGGTTGTTTTTACCTCGCTGAGGTACCGCTCCATGAAGTCTATCTTGCTTATACTCCTGAACTGCTGCTCAAATATATCGATCTGAAACAAACAAAGACATCCGTCAGACGGTTTAACAAACATTAAACCGTCTCTGATCAACCGTTAAATTGAGAATAAACCGCGTACGTACGTGCGTATCAAAGCCGTTGTGTCGCAGCAGAGCGACAAAGTTGATGATCTCGTTGACGTGCTTGTCGTTGTCCGCTTCGTACGTCACAAACACCCTCCCTGTATTCAACAGAACAGAATAAATGAATAAATGATAAAAGGATATACAGTATATATATATATATATATATATATATATATATATATATATACAGTAAATAATGTGATTATCAACACTCACTCTGCTCCAGAGAGAGCGGCGTGCTGTGAGGAGGATGCTTCTCTTTAGCCGGAGCGTTGTGGCCGCTGCACGGAGTTAAAGATCATTTAGTTAGAAACGTGATGCAACCGGAGTTATTATCGTAAAATAATGAAAATAAGCAGTGAAAAATGTTTTTAGTGAACTAAAACTAAATAAAAACAATATCCTTTAAGAACAAACTAAACTGAAACGATATGTCCTGTTTAAAAAACTAATACAAATAAAATAAAAATGAAGATAAATTCATTTCAGTTTTAATTTTTTTTTAGCTCTTATATATCACTAACTAAAAAAGGAGACGGCATGAATTCCCATCAACTCTCGCAACGTTAAACGACAGAAACGGAACGGACTTGACCTTCCAGCAGACGGCGCTATGACGCAATTACTCTGACAATAAAGCAGCGTGAAGATTAAACATTACGTCCATTGTTGGCAGCGGCGGGTGAAACCGTCGGGATGCTAGAGATGGGAGTAGAGAATCAGTTCCTGTTGAGAATCGGTTCCTAGCTGTCTGCTTTCTTGGCACCTCGTGCCTCCGTGACTATTGATTCCTCTTATTGATGCTTTCTGACAGTTACGCTGCACAAAGACGTGTACGCACGCCGTATCATGTTTCGGTTTGTTTGACCGGAGACACGGCGGAGAGAGAAAAAAACCTCTCAACAGCATGGAGCTACTAAACCTGAGGCGGTGCATCCTATTTCTCCTGATAAAGCGACACTGAGAACAACAAATCAGTATTTAAATCAGCAGGAGGAGAGTTAGTAACGTTAGCTGTTAGCAGCCGTTAGCAGCTCAGTACTGCTTGGATAAATAACGGAGCTACTAACATTAATGGAGGTGCCATTGAGTTATTGTTATGAGGCATTCAAGCTCGGTCTAGTTGTATGAAGGAGATGTTTTCACAGCAATATAAAATAGATATTAGAGAGAGAATTATGAGCTGTTAAACTTCATAACACTAGCTCTAACCAGATTATAATACATCATTAAAACTACCAATGACAAATATTTAAATAATCATAATCATTTGAATTTTGTGTTTTTATGCAAATAACCACCGTAGATGACAATAACAAAGTACAGTACAGTACTGTGTACAGTACCTCCCATCCCCGAAAAATAGGGCTTTCCCAGAAGCTGCGGTGTAATTCAAACACTTTAATTTAACGTGTATATAATGTTTTTTATGTAAAATATATTGAACATTGAATGACATCAGATCTAAAATGTTATTTCTTCACTTCACGCAGAAATTTCAGTTAATTACAGACCCTACATATGAGACATATCTGACCCTAACAAAAACAAACTAAAACTATATAAATAAAAACTAAAAAAATATAAAAACTAAACCTTTATGAAAAACTGAAACTAAACTAAAACTAACAACAAATTTAAATTAAAATAAAATAGAAACTAATATAACCTTGGATGCAACGTGTCTCAAATCCGTCCACTGTGATATAGAATAGAATATATAATAAGAACTCACATCGGTGTGTATCCGGCTCCAGGAAGTCTGCAGGCGCCGGGATCTAAAGCGACGACAGAATAAAGATCCTTTACTGTTTATGAATAGATGAATAGAACATTAATTTACTGTCGTGTCGTTGTTTGGTGTCGGCGTTGATGAACAGCAGACTTACAGTACGGGCCGTAGGCTGGGTGGTACGGAGGCCACGGCGGTTTGTTGGCCACCGGCCCCCTGTTGAAGGCGTCTGCAGGGCGCTGAGCACAGCACGCCGCTCCCTGTGGCGAGCACGTGTACGGAGACAACGTATGGTGGTACAAGCTGCCCGACGGCGGGTTGGAGCACAGCGAGAGCGGCTGCTCTAAGCTGCTGATGCTGGTGCTGTGGCGGCCGGGCAGGGACACGAACTTGTACCCCGACAGGCAGCTCTCCCCGGAGCAGCTGGAGTAATCTTTCTGGCTCAGGGACGACGGCAGGCTGTTGGGATACCCCGACCAGCTGCTGGCGAAGCTCGGGTGGAGCCAGGCGCCGTCGGTCTGGCTGGGGAACGGCGTGGGCTGGCTGTAGCCGGCAGGTAGGCTGCGTGGGGGCTGGTAGGAGCAGTAGCTGGAGCCAGGAGGAGGCAGGGTGTGGTTGTGTTTGTGTTCCTGCTCGCTGACCGGCCTCGGCCTGCTGAACAGGGAGTCATCGGCGAAGGCGGCGTGCTCCGGAGGCGGGCGGTGGAGGTGGACGTCGGGGTCGGAGGTGGCGTCTGGCTTGTGGACGACGATGGCTTCTTGCTCCTGAGTGCTCATGGTCTCATCGTCCTCCTCAGGCGTGTTGTGGTGGCTGCTGAGGTACCTGCTCAGCTGGCTGACGTGACTGAAACTGATTCATCGACATCGTTAAAGGAGATTAAAACTGGTCCAACAACATCTGGTGGAACAGCTGTTTCACTCTTACTGCCCTTTGTAGCAGCTGAACAATTAATCAAGATTTTATTGACTTAATATCTCAAAATAACGACTTATGATCGCAAAAAATAATAACTTAGTATCACAAAATTACGACTTAGTATCTCAAATTAACGACTTAGCATCGGAAAATAATGACTTAGTATCTCAAATTAACGACTTAGTATCTCAAATTAACGACTTAGCATCATAAAATAATGACTTAGTATAGCAAAACAATAACTTAGTATCACAAAATAATGACTTAGTATCGCAAAATAACGACTTAGTATCTCAAATTAACGACTTAGCATCGGAAAATAATGACTTAGTATCTCAAATTAACGACTTAGTATCTCAAATTAACGACTTAGCATCATAAAATAATGACTTAGTATAGCAAAACAATAACTTAGTATCACAAAATAATGACTTAGTATCGCAAAATAACGACTTAGTATCTCAAATTAACGACTTAGCATCGGAAAATAATGACTTAGTATCTCAAATTAACGACTTAGTATCTCAAATTAACGACTTAGCATCATAAAATAATGACTTAGTATAGCAAAACAATAACTTAGTATCACAAAATAATGACTTAGTATCGCAAAATAACGACTTAGTATCTCAAATTAACGACTTAGCATCGGAAAATAATGACTTAGTATCTCAAATTAACGACTTAGTATCTCAAATTAACGACTTAGCATCATAAAATAATGACTTAGTATAGCAAAACAATAACTTAGTATCACAAAATAATGACTTAGTATCGCAAAATAACGACTTAGTATCTCAAATTAACGACTTAGCATCGGAAAATAATGACTTAGTATCTCAAATTAACGACTTAGTATCTCAAATTAACGACTTAGCATCATAAAATAATGACTTAGTATAGCAAAACAATAACTTAGTATCACAAAATAATGACTTAGTATCGCAAAATAACGACTTAGTATCTCAAATTAACGACTTAGCATCGGAAAATAATGACTTAGTATCTCAAATTAACGACTTAGTATCTCAAATTAACGACTTAGCATCATAAAATAATGACTTAGTATAGCAAAACAATAACTTAGTATCACAAAATAATGACTTAGTATCGCAAAATTACGACTTAGTATCTCAAATTAACGACTTAGTATCTCAAATTAACGACTTAGCATCGGAAAATAATAACTTAGTATCACAAAATAATGACTTAGTATCGCAAAATTACGACTTAGTATCTCAAATTAACGACTTAGTATCTCAAATTAATGACTTAGCATTGGAAAATAATGACTTAGTATCGCAAAATAACGACTTACTATCATAAAATAACGACTTAGTATCGCAAAATTACGACTTAGTATTGCAAAATTATGACTTAGTATCTCAAATTAACGACTTAGTATCGCAAAATAATGACTTAGCATCGTAAAATTACGACTTAGTATCGTAAAATTACGACTTGGTATCGTAAAATAACGACTTAGTATTGCAAAATAATGACTTAGCATCGTAAAATTACGACTTAGTATCGTAAAATAATGACTTAGCATCGTAAAATTACGACTTGGTATCGTAAAATAACGACTTAGTATTGCAAAATAATGACTTAGCATCGTAAAATTACGACTTAGTATCGTAAAATAATGACTTAGTATCGGAAAATAATGACTTAATATCTCAAAAAACTACTTAGTATCTCAAAATAACGACTTAGTATTGCAAAATAATGACATAATATCGCAAAATAATGACTTAGTATTGTAAAATAATTACTTAGTATCTCAAAATAATGACTTAGTATTGCAAAATAATGACATAATATCGCAGAATAATGACTTAGTATTGCAAAATAATTACTTAGTATCTCAAAATAATGACTTAGTATCTGAAAACAATGACTTATCGCATTAGATATTTTTTTCCAAAATCATTCAGCCTTATTTTGTAGCGTGTAAAAGTCACCATTTCTTATCAAAGTGAGATATCTGCTGTGGCTGCCGGTTAAAACAACATCCGTATGAACACATCTGAATATAAACAACAGCAAAGAGGCAGCATGGACGTTATATAACGTCTGACAGCGTGTCTGTCGTCACCTATCGGGTGCTGAAGCCGAGTACATCGTGGTTGGCAGCATCATTGGGCCTCCTCCTCCCGACATCCATGTGAGTCTGGTTTACGCTGCATCTGAAACTCTGGACACATTTTAAACAACAATTAACAAAAGTGACGACACTAATTATCTGATTGAAAGTACAGCTGCTTCCTTTCTGAACATTAACACACACACAGCTGTTAAGTGCAGCAATTTCTACAACAGCCCACGCTCCTGCTGGTGTTTTTGATTTGCATGAGAGCTCATTTAGTTTACGTCTCCCACACAGGGGACTTTTCTCTGAAAGTTTGTTGGTTGATTCTCAGGAGACGAATCAACTCACATGTAGGAATAAGGAAATGATGCCGCTCACGGACAGAAACAACACTACGATGGAAAATTAAACCACAAAACTTCCTCCTGATTTCTTACTAATGACACGTTTGATAAATGATGATTCACAGATTTATGCCCACTGTACTTTAAAAGGCATCATTTATAACAATCACACATTAAAGAACGACTAAAAACATTTCACACAAACAGTAATCAAAGCTATGGAAGCCCACTTCTGCCCACAAAAGAAAAAGTAAGATGAAAACTAGAAGAAAAAACCATCCCGTAAGTCATTAAATGAGAAACTTTGAAATAATGATTAAGTATCTCAAATGAGTTAAAATGAGTTACTATCTCAAAATAAAGACATAGTATCTCAAAATAACAACATAGTATCTCAAAACCAAAACATAGTATCTCAAAATAACAACATAGTATCTCAAAACCAAAACATAGTATCTCAAAATAACAACATAGTATCTCAAAACAAAAACATAGTATCTCAAAACAACGACTTAGTATAGCAAAACGACTTAGTATAGCAAAACGACTTAGTATAGCAAAACAACGACTTAGTATCTCAAAACAATGACTTAGTATAGCAAAACGACTTAGTATAGCAAAACAACGACTTAGTATCTCAAAACAATGACTTAGTATAGCAAAACAACGACTTAGTATAGCAAAACGACTTAGTATAGCAAAACAACGACTTAGTATCTCAAAACAATGACTTAGTATAGCAAAACGACTTAGTATAGCAAAACAACGACTTAGTATAGCAAAACAACGACTTAGTATAGCAAAACAATGACTTAGTATAGCAAAACGACTTAGTATAGCAAAATAATGACATAATATCTCAAAACAACGACTTGGTATAGCAAAATAATGACTTAGTATAGCAAAATAATGACTTAGTATAGCAAAATAATGACATAGTATCACAAAAATATTAGTATTGCAAAATATTATTGCAAGAATAATGACTTAGTCCCTCAGAACAATGACATAGAAACTCAAAATAATGACTTAGCATCTTAAAAATAATGACTAAAAAATGTAAGTGTCACTATTTCAATAAGGTTTCTCATTATAATGACTTAGAGGATCTGTTTTTCATCACATTGACCTCACTTGTCTGTTTTCAGTTGGAAATCTTTTTTTTTTAAAAAAGTGAATGATCTAACAAAAGCCAGTTTACACATTAAAAGTTATTTTTCAGACCATCACATCTCCATAAATACACAACTCAGCACAACACAAAGCTGCTTAATATGAATGTAGGTCTATAAAACCTCAGATTCTGATAGTTCCTGTAAATGTAAATACACAGTATAGCAGCCTCTCTGTGGTCGCACACTCTCTGCCTACTGTTTCCAGACTGACCCAGATATACAGTATCCGTTCACCTTGTACTGCTGACTGCACTTTAACTCACAGGTGAACAAAAACACCTCCAGACTTTATCTAAATATACAAAACAGCATCAGTCAACTTCAACATTATAATGAATCTTCTTAGAATAAACTTATTATAACCGCTGCAACCTGAGACCTGTGTGTTGTTACCATATACCTGACAGATATTCAGCAGAGAACATAAACACGTTTTGTAACGTTAAGTAATTAGTTCACCTGAACTCACCGTCGCTGCTGTTGAAGTTAAAGTCTCCTCCAGATGAGCTCAGCCTCACCTGTGCGCACCTTCACCTCCAAAAAGGGTTAACAAAACAATTCGGGTTCAATGTGAATGTTTATATTTGTCCTTTGACGTCGTCTCCACGAGGCAGATGAGGAATATTGACGCACCGGAGCTCTTCTGTCTTTACTTTACTTTACTGCTGAGAAGCACCGCCCCGCCGGGAGACTCCACCTTTAACCGAGCAGCCCACACTGACACACTGACAGCTGCTGTTGGGCTGCAGGCTGCAGGATGTTTTCATGCTACATGCAATAACATGTGAGGGTAACCTGTGGACAATATCTGTCATATCATTGGAGCTTATTTTTCGGATATTTTGCTGACTTTATTTCTGACATTTGTTGGATATTTGTTGTACTTTTTTCGGACATTTATTTATTTTTTTTACTTTTTTCCATACATTTGTCAGACATTTGTTTGTTTTTTACTTTTTCTCAATTTTTTCAAACTTTTTAAAAAACTTTTAAACAACTTTTTTTTTTGATATTTGTCAGACATTTTTTGGACTTTTTTTATTTTTTATTTTTTTAACTTTTTTCGGACATGATCACTCTTTATGCTAAATGAAGTACCTTTGAGGGTTTCTGGACAATATCTGCATGTATTTGCATGTATATTTGCATTTATTTTTCATTTTTGCATGTATATTGGAATTTATTTTTGCATTATTCATTCATTTATTTTTGCTTTTATTTTTGTATTTTTATTTATTAATTTTTGCATGTATATTTGCATTTATGTTTTATTTATTTAAGTATTTATGAGTTTATATATTTATATTTATTTATTATTATAGATAAGAGTATTATACTTGACTAATCTCCCTTTAAGGTACATTTTGAACAGATAAAAAATGTGATTGACAGCCTTAATATTAAAGTAGCAGTAGTCAGTATATATGTTTGGCATCATTGGGCAAAAATTCCGTAATAACCTTTCAGCATATTGTAATTCAAGTGATCTGAGAGAAAACTAGACTTCTGCTCCTCCTCATGGCTCTGTTTTCAGGCTTTAGAACATCTAACCCGTGGCGGGAGACTTTTTGAGAGCGTTCCTATTGGCTGTGCTCCGGTCATGTGACCAGAACTTGGCGTTCCTTCGGCAGATTTCACAATGGCGGCGGCGTCACAAACGTTCTCATTTTACAGCTAAACCGTGCACTACAAGATGATTCTGAGAACATGTGAGGAGAGAAATAGACATTAACGTAACAGAATATTGATTCATATTTGATCAGCGCTGCCTAGTTTGACCGTTTGGTCGGAGTTCAGAGTGATTGACAGCCGGCTCTCATAGACGGCAGCTGGACAGCAGACCTCAGATCAGCTCTTACTGCTTGTTTTCCTCCGGTCTGTGAAATCTTGCAAAAATAATAATGCATCAAAATCAGTGTTGTTGCCGATCATCGACTGATCATCCCAGACTGTTTGCTGAGCATTTATTATACAGAAAATAATTCAATGTTTGTGTTTTTCTTCATAAAAAAACAACAGTGGCATCATGTAAACAAACATTTAAAAAGGGTTGAAATTCTGAAAATGAATGAATATTTGGTATTTATGATCAGGACTGATGTTGGTAAAAAGATTTAACTCAGTGAAAGTGGAAAATAATATTAATATACCATTTTATGGCAGTTTTAAAGGGTTAAACAGAACTTACCTGGAAATGTGCGATTAATCATGATTAAATATTTCAATTGATCGACAGCCCTACAGTGAATACAAATTAAATACAAATTATTACCATCAAATCAGAGATTATTTAATAAGGTTAGACTGACGAAGCGTTCTTTAATGAACCAGTCAATCCTAAAATTAAATGTGGAGTTAATATATAATTAATTATATATAATAATTATATATATAATTATTATATATAATAATTATATATATATTATTATTATATATCATCTTTGGTGATTGTAATGTTATATTAAATGTACATATCCTTGTTGTTGATGTTACGAAAGTATCACTTTGCACTGTTTTTACTTGTAATAACTTTTGCGGGACTTTAATTATATTTATCTTAAATTTGTGTTTTACATTATCCCCAGTAATATTTTATTCTTGCACTGTTTTTACTCTTTAATTTCTCTTTATTCACCTTACAGTTGCATTACCTCCATTAGCACATACTCTATTATAGTGACAGCTCTCCGTAGCAGTACTGGTGGCTTCGCTGCTGTGTTTTTATTCTCATGTTGTTATCTATCTATCTGTCTGTCATCCTCCTACACAGC
>CAKAOI010053765.1:0-15317 GCA_916701655.1 Sebastiscus albofasciatus | reverse complement strand
TGAGTCTGTGTATAAATGTGTGCATTCTCCCAAATTCAAAGTTAAAATTCAAGGGGCATCAGTACGTGGCGTGAACACATTGAGGTAGAGCCTCGCCCCGCATGAATACTGACATAGACGTGGAATATACTGTACGGAGAACATTGTTAAAAAGAACTTGTCAACAATCGATGGTGAAGAAAGCAGGAAGAACCTGAGGCCTGCTGGTGGCGGCACAAAGACAGATAAACTGTCCTGCTACCACTTCCTTTGATTTCATCGGTACATTTTGTACGTTCTCATTATCTGAACACACGGAGGATGTTTGTGAATTTTGGGCTGGAATATTCGTTCCTCGTTCCTTTGGGAGCCACGTTTTCCTGGACCTGTCCATCTCTATTCCCAGGCTGGGACTATTTCTGCATTAAACATCAGTCATTGTCATCGTCTGTGGTTGAGGAATAAAATGTAAAGTCTTAATTGTACGTGGGTTTTTTTCTCAAAACTTGTTCTTTAAACGAGCCAGACGATGTTGGGAACTAATGGAATTAGTCTATTGAGCACAATCTAGTTTGTTCTGATCAAAACCTTTGGGCACCCTGGACTTCTAACCCCCAAAAGGACAACTAGCCCACACCGTCAACCATCAGACCACAGCTGAAGTTCCTGAGTTAAATAGTGTCCGGAAACGAAAGTGTTACACGCAAACAGCCGGACGGACGGACACGCGGAGCGCTATATAATTAACAGTAATTTGTCATTACTGTAAACATCCATCACTTACCAGGGCAACCAATGAAAATCTTGGTTGACTGAAATTCGACCTGCTCTTCAACCGATAGTCAATTCAAACAGTCGATGAGGTTCCCAAAGAGCTTCACATTAACATCAAGAAATAACAGGAATAAAAGCACAACATGTGAAATCAAAAAAAGGTGCATAAAAAGGGAAATGTCACAGCGCATTAAAAGCCAATCTAAATAAAGAGTGCTAGGTCAGTGATGGTGCGTTTATCAGGGGGGAACTGGTTCCAGAGTTTAGGAGCAGCGATCGCCCCACAGCGTATACCCGATGACCTCGGGACGTCTAGAAGAAGTTGACCAGATGACCGCAGAGCCCCGTTATGCTCGCGGAGAATTAAAATCTGGGACAAATGAGGTGGGGCGAGGCCGTTAATGACTTTAAACACAAACATCGAGAGCTTGAAATGGATTCTAAAGCCAACTGGAAATATATTAAAATAAAGAAATTCTAATATGTTCAGGTTCTTTATTACCCGCACCCAGCCGACCCGTTGAGAGCCAATCTGCACCACCCAACCTGCACAAAATATCCCCGAATCAACCACCCAAACCGCCAAAAACGCCAAATCGTGTTCTGCATTGTTGAATAGCAGCATTTAAAAGTAAGCCTGCATTAAAGACATGAACTCTTAACGGATTAAGAAACACTTTTCTCCATATAAAAAAGTAACTCCAGCGATTGTCCGACCAGAACACACCGACCCACTAACTGCTTCAGCTGTTCTTACTGTGGTCGTATGAACACTATTCTTTGTGCATTGAGGGATTATTAGAAACATTTGACCTCCAAATAAAGAGGATTAGATCATCTGGATCAACGACTGCTCAGGTTTCAACTGATAAATACTACAGAAGAGGACCCGAGCTGTCACGAAGCTGAATCCTCCTCCAGTATAACCCTGACCAGGCCGTAGGTGCTGACATTCAGCTGTCTTCTTATGATGACCAGGTTTCCATTCTGTGTGTCGTTCTCTGTCTTTAGCTGTGAGATGCTCGTGTGAGCGGCGCCGGAGCAGCGGTGGAATTTCCCCCCCTCACATAACCTAATTAGAGATCACATCAGGGTTGTTAGGTGAATGGTTTATTCATTATCCAGAGGTACATTTAATGGGCCAAACTCATTTAGACGCTCATTATCAAACTTGGCAACAGATCATATTATCCGGGCGTTTTGATCTTTCTGAAGGACGTAAGTGTGAAGAGAGGCAGAGGAGAGAGGCGAGTGCACTGAAAACTAACAACGTGCCAGATCGGCGCTTTGATTAAACATTGAAGGATCGCCTCTCACACAAAGAACGCCGGCGTCTCTCTGCTCCGTTACCACGGACCCCCGCGAGTCCCCCCCCACCATTGTCCAGCCGGCGCTGTAGCCACGCCCTCCAGCCGGGGTTAACCTCTCCTTATTGGCTGGACCAACCTTTGATGGTTTCCTGGTGCAAACAGTGAGGAGGTGTATGCGGTATTTTCCCTCTCTCCTTCAGTCTAATGAGCAAACATGGGTGGGGACTGGCTTTTGATTGGCAGGCTAAACTAAATATGGAGTATCAAGGTCGTCCTTAATAAGATGCTGTTGATTCATGTTTGTCATGGATCCACTGGGTCTGCACAGACGATGTCCCATGGTAGCGTGCGCTCATATTTTGATAAAAAAAGGATATGAATAAAACAAGGAGTGGCACGCACAAAGTATTGCTTCATGGGTAATTTAGATATTTTTTTCCATGTTCCATTTGTTTGATATGCATAATCATGTCACGATGATTGGCTAACCCTAGAGGAAGAAAAGAGTGACAGACTTGAAAAGCGGGAAATGAAAAGAGTGAAAGTTAGCTCGCAAATATGACAGTGAATTTGTCGGAGACGCTGCCGAGCGATCTGAAGCGCTGTGTTTCAGATGGAGGTCCAGGACGGAGGGAAAGAGCACAGTGGATTTATCACCGACATTAAGTACTTCTATACTTATCTTTGAAATGACCAAAACCAACAAGGTGTTAGTCCGCCACTCAGAACTCGGTGACTTCCCCCGCCTGAGGCGCTGAGACCCGGACCCATTGGTTCTTACTGAAGACATACAGTAAATAAGGCTGCTGTTATACTTAAAGGTCCCACATCAGCTCATCTTCAGGTTCATACTTGTATTCTGGGTTTCTACTAGCACATGTTTACATGCTGTCATGTTCAAACAACACATTATTGTCCTCATACTGTCTGTCTGAATATACCTGCATTCACGCTCTGTCAGAAACGCATTTCAACGGAATTGCGTTGCTAGGCAACAGCTTGGGTCCATGTTTACTTCCTGTCAGCTGATGTTATTTACAAACAACAGGAAATAAACTGGGACACATTTAGTATGTTTACGTTTGAAACTGTGAATTTGTCAAAATATTGTATATTTGTGACATCACAAATGGACAGAAATCCTTAACGGCTTGTTTCAAACTCACAACTTCTGAATACGGGCTGTGTGTGTTTTTCTGTGGATTGTGCTTTTTGATTCTTTCACAGTATTTATATAGAACTTAAACCTGCTTTATAATACAAAAGACAAGAAGATCTCACTTTTTTTACGGTATGGGACCTTTAAGTTCTTTGTTAGCGCTGACTACAGATGGTCAGACTTGTCTTCAATCAGATTGTATCTGATTAAACCTTTAACTTTTCCCAATGTTGCACTATGTTAAGAAGGTAAAGTACCTGTACAGCTGCACTAGTTGATTATTTTGTTGGCCAGTTGGGGGGGCCAACATCTGACATATCATCACCTCATAAAGCTAAGCAACCTATCGCTGCGGATAAAACACGTAGAATATCATCAAACATGTGTTCATGTTCACATATATGGAATCAATCAGCATGTAGACGACGTCTCAGAGTCCGATCCTCTTTCATTTCCCATCAAAACGTCGGGAAGATCACTCATTTCCCAAATTAAACATCTTTCACTGGTAACTTATTCAAGAGGTTCCAATTAGCTGGAAAGTGGTTCTTCATGATTGTGCCCCCCCCCACTCCCCTTTCCCATTCAAATACTTTAAAGAAAGCCTTAAAGGAGAAAGCTCCCCCCATCCTTCTTTATCCGGTGTGTGTGCTGCTACTGAGCTCTATCAAGTGGTATAAATCTTTAATTTTGGAGATCAGCATTAATGGCCGAAACAGCCTCAGATCTGGGCTCCGCTCTTCGCTTTCATCCTCTCGGCTGGAGGAATTCCGGGAGGGGACGGGAGGGGAAGTGTGGGGGGGAGGGGGGTGCGATCGTTTGCTCCCATAAGTACACAAAATTAGCTGCTTATCAGTTGATCTCCGTACATGATCCCTCAGAAATCTTTTCTGCCGCGTCCAAGGCCGCTGCCTTCGCCGGAGCCTCGTATATCTCTGCCGGCTCCACAGAGAGACGGAGTGATGGAGGAAGGAGGAGGTGGTGGTGGAGGGGGGGGGCTCTAATTAAATCACTTTTCAAAGACAATAAGGCCAGAGCTTCCTCCTCTTCCTGAACTTCCCCTGTCGCCAGCAGACACTAAGCTTCAGCCTTTTACCTCGCGGCTCTGCGGCGTGAAGGAAATTGAATTGTCATTAATCTGTTTTAGCCTGCTGTGTTGCTCCTGTTTTTATCAAAATTCAGCGAGCTCAAATAAACAGGGAGGCAGATCGAGAGAGAAAGGGAAAGAGATGGAGGGAGAGATACTGGAGCGGCGCTCACTGCGAGGCTGCTCTTGTTTTGATGTATCCCCTCGTTTGTTAACTCGACTTTCTCCTAATCAATCAGGCACCAAACGCATCATTTTGCTGTTCTATTCTGACTTATTTTGCCGAATGCGAGCAGCAGTTATTCTCCAGGCTGCTTCATAATGTTGCCGTTGCTCCGTATTTCTCCACATTAATGAGTGCAGGCTGTGGAATTAGGCCGGGCGCTGCCTGTTAATGGGGCCTGTGAAAGCTGAAGAGTGACTGCAGCTCTCGTTAGCCGAGCCGGCGGCTATTGATTGCGGCGGGCCACTGGGGGCTCCCTACCTGCGGTTGACTTTGTACTTCTGCAGGAGTTGTAAGGGTCTGCTGAACAACAGGGACCACGCACATCTCAAACAAGGTCTATGAAAAGCCTATCAATTAGGCTTTGAAGGTCAAGCAAACTCTCCCTCCCCGCGCTCTCCGTCTCCGTCTCCCCTCTCTTGCTCGGTCTTGAGAAGGCGGTATCTCCTCTGCTCCCTCCAAAATACATCTGAAGACTCCATTCAATTAAATATCTCTCAGCTCCAGCTGCTCCCTAAGTGAAAGGTCAGCTAAGTCCAGGAGGCTAAAAGAGAAAGGCTTGGCTTCTTCACAACCCCTCCCCACAACAAAGCCTCCCCCAAGCAGGCGCTCTTGCTCTTAATGATACCCACTGGTCAATCCCTAACTAGCAGTGACAGTTACCCCCAGAAGCACCACTGCAGACCAGAGCCAATCGATCAGGTGAAAAAAAATACATATAATGATAACCCGCAGACATAATGTCAAGCCCTTGCACTGTCCCAATTGGTTGACATTCAGGTAGATAGTGGGGAGAGAGAGCTGGCCAGACATCAAAAGGAGGTGCAGCAGTGAGCTGTCTTGCTCTCTTGCGCCCACTGAGGTGGGTTAACCCTCTCACATGAACTCTAATTATCCACACTGTGGCCTCGGGGAGTCCCGGAGGAACGGCCGGCGAGCCCAACGACACACACACTCGATAACCATCAACACAAACACCGCCTAATTGAGTCAAATTGGGCCTCATTACTTAAAGCTTTAGTGCAGCCGTGTTGGAAGTGAAGCTGACTGGGTGTGTGGACAGAGACGTTCTGTTGGCCTTTTATTTCAAACATCCATCGCGTTGCTGCCAAACGTATTCCAAATCTTACTATACCGTGTTACACTTTTAAATACAGTTTATCTAATGGACCTTCAAGGCAACCACTGGTTTCCATTCGTTCCCGTTTCCACTGGTTTCCACCGGTGCTAACTACTTAAATGACACACAAGGTCATTTTCAGAGTCTTTAACTTTAGAAAAGATAGATACAAAAACAATTCATTCATTTGATCTGACACCTCTATAATTAATGTCTGGCTGTGTCTAGGAAAGTGAAGAGGAAGAGTGTGGATACGGCTGAATAAAACTATTAAAGAGACCTCAATGAGCCACGCTGTTGCACCGGGTGACATGATGATGATGACATAATATTATGACAATAAAATCAGAACTTTTCCTCCTCCACAGAGAGTCCGATTCCTCCAGCAGGTCCGTGAGCTTCTTTCTTCAGAATAAACTCAGTTTCTTGCACAACCTTGTCCAGGTCCTGATGCTGATGATGATGTGCTGCTGATGAGCCAAAAGATGAAGCATTTGGTTATTAGTGAAACTTAAACTAAAGCAGAACTTCACAAGATGCTCCACGTTCCTCATGTTCACTCTATTCCCCCTCTAAAATAACACGTAACATCACTACTATACAGTATTATCACTTTATTCTCATAATACTGCCACTTCTTGTCTCGTAAACTTCTGACATTATTCTCATAATATCATGACTTTATTCTCAAAAGCTCAGATTCATAGTTTTTTCCTCAATGTGGCCGTAATATAATATATAATATACTCCGTTGTGAAAACCTTGTGTTTGTTGTGGATGTCATTTTTAGGAGGCCTGGCTGGCAGCTGTGCCAACAAAACAAGTTAAATCAGACTCAATCTTTGCTGCAACGCAACATCATCGTTGAAGGCAGCGCGTTGGTCAATCACATGCATGTTCCTAGTGGAGGAACTTCCACTGCACATTTCTACAGTTTACCTAGTCGTGACTATCGTGAAGAGAAATACAATTGTTGTCGCCGTGCTAATTTTCCAGAGTCGTAAAATCCAGGTCTGTGAGTATTATTGCTGTGCATTGTTTAGGCATCTGATAAAGCTTTAATCCTATTAAGCTGTTACTCCAACTGGACTTCCTGGAACGTATTTCATAGAAACAGAGCGTCATACTCTGAAAACCACGCCCACCAGAGGGGAAAACAATTGGTGCCACATTGTGCCACAAAGGGTTTGGGTGACCATGCTTTCAACCCCCGAACCGGGACCCTTAAGTGTACCGCACGTTCATTCACACGCTAACACGCACCATAGGCGTTTTCATGAGGATGGCTAACTTGGCGCACCTGCGGTGCATTTGAGCACAGAGTGGGATCATATTGTTATATTATTATTATAGGGGGGGCATTAGAGGCTGTGATTGACAAACATGATTTATCACATTCACTACTTTCTCCCCCTTTAATCACAGACTATCCCCGTCATGACGCACTGACATATTGGGAGTCCTGTAGAGAGTTTTCCTCAGAGGAAACGTATTGTTGTCTGGGACTACGTACATTACTTTTCAACTTGTTTCGCCTCAGGCTGTTATAATTCAAATTGTGGACATTTTGTCCAGGATGGAGACACCGTCCAGGTGAAAGACTGACGGGAACAGACGGTCCTGAGGGACTTATAAGAGGAGCTAAATGCCTGTTGAAGGAACCGTGTAGAATAATTAATGAAAACGATAGGTTTGATGTGCACATAAGCACGGAGGGTTCTGTGGTCCAAAACTACACTTAATGGAACCAGCGGATATCTGTTGTGTCCGTGTGTAATTGTGGCTTGACCGCGCGCAACATCACTCTCTACAGAGACTGCAGCGGTGCGCTGTGCTGGCTCTCCGTATACTTAACTCATGCGCACAAATGCATTCATTCATTTCTATATAAAGAATTCTGCAAAGCTTTCCAATGTATCCACATTCCTCTACAACACAAGTTGCTTACTGTCAAAATGCTTCAGCTATCCTTACAGAAATACAGTTAGCCTAAAACTGACGTTGGACAAAGTGTGTGCTGCACAGGAATCCGATAGTCTACTGACTGTCCCCAAGTTTTCATTTGCCCTGGTCGTTCCTCACTTTTGTCTTCAGCGGCTTATAAAAACTTGGTTGTGTTTTTACCCTGTTGGTAGTCTGTCCCACCACGCAGCAGCTTTTAGGCATTTTTCTGCAGTTTGCTAGCAGACAGAATGACACGAAGGCACCTTCACGCAATACGAGGTCAGTAGAGAGCTTAATTGTGCTCCGTCTCTATTGTGGTAAATGGGATAAAATTCTGTTTGTGCAAACACCAATATATGGTCCTGAATTGCAGGCAGACAAGTGGAACCGCACATCTACCACTGAGCTCAATATATAAGCACCATTGATCCGTCTGGTTTAAAAGCTGGTTCCACTTTCCAGTTCTTCACTTGGACTAAGAGACTTTTATCAATTAGTTGATATGATACTCAAACTAAGGCCTCTCCCTCGGTTCCCCTTCTCAGATTCGAGTCCCATTTTTGGATGTGAACCGGACAGACGGACTGACTCCAGTGGCAGATGAGAAAGTGCTGGTCTGGGCCGCCCCGAACTCCCATCAATAGGCTGCGGAGTGGCAGCCAAGCAGCAGTAAGACAGGATGGCTGTCGCTGCTTCACTGATTACAACGGCAGACTGCAGGAGGATACAGCGAGACGCTAAGAGACGGGCAGGATCCCTTACACTCTCCCCCCGTCTTACCTCTGATTTCTCTATCTCCCCTCGTCCTCTCTTCCCCAAATGAAAAAGCGCAGACTAAAGGCGATCACATTTCCCATATTATCAATACTATCTGCTCTGTGGCCCTGCTGCGATCCTGTCGCCCGTATGGCCTCGTAACCTTGTTCAACAGTCTCTGTCCTTCTCCACTGCTTCACTGCTCTTACTGGAAACACTGGGGACACTCTCCACTTTTCATGAGCCAGCACAATATCCTCTCATCAGAAGCAAAGATAACTTCTATTATACCGTGGCCACAGAGAATAGTTCACTTTTAAAGAGGAGTGCTTCTGCACAGCAATGTTTGGGGATGATACCATTTGTTCCACAGATTTGGAGCTAAATTTAACCAGATTTTACCACTGGAGAATTGATAAGGATGATCAATAATCCCTCCAGAATACCACATTAAGACACCAAGACCTTGAGGAACACCAGAGAAAAAGACAGGCTGTGATTTGGGATCAAAAACTTTTGACATTTGGAGATTTCTGCAAGAATTGCATTTTTGGGCGATTGGATGGCGATCACTAAAACTGCTCCGAAACTGAAGTGTCATAAAGGGCAGGAAAAAGTAAGTAGACAATCTAAAACAAAATAAAAGACAATGATTATAAAAAAGAATTAAATACATAATAAATAGATAGAGTCAGTCCGCATGTTCCAAACTGGATTACAAACCGTCTGAAAGGAATACGAATGATCACAACTCCTCGTTAGAAAGCTACGGTGGTGACGAAGCAGCTGCAAGTTAAAGTTCGTCTCTACATCACAGCGTTCCAGAGATACTCTGAAGTACGTATCTGTTGTCTACGACAGCGTCGACCTCGGCGGGGTTAAACAAATGACGTAGTCAAAGATTAAAGTGCATCTGGTCCCTGTGCTTTAATTAACACTAAATATCTAAATATCGTTAGGCCAGCCTGGTGAAAACTTTCCCGTCTCCGACCGACAGCGACCGTCTGATCAGTCCTCTGGACTCGTATTGATTCGGGGATCATTCTGCCCTCCATGTCAAAGAAAAGGAATGCTGTTGAACACTTTGATTTTTCATTATATTCACGTCTCCACGGTTCCTCCAGCAGACCCGCCGGTCAATATCACATGTTACAACGCATTTCCCCGTACAATGATTACCTATTGACCCCCTCTCCCCTTATGGGAATGCTTTATATGACAGACGGTCTGGTCGCATATTCAAATATCCTGTAAGCATCTCATTCCAATAAACACTAAATCCATAACTGGATTTGGATTTCTTCAGCTCTGGGAAAACTGAGAAGCTCCGAGTCCGACTGTCTCGTATGACACTTTAATGCTGTAGTAGTAGGCTTGTTCTGGACACACTTGGTAAATGCTCTTATTGTATGACGGCAGTGCTGACCGGTTTTCTGGAAATATGAAAGCTTTCTCATTGATTAAACATTTCTGCCGCTTTTGGATTTTGGACAGCAAATAAAACATTTCTATTCTGTCATTTAGAGTCGATACTTTCATAGATCACTTTAAGACCTAAAAGGGATTTTATAAAGAAGTGGTTCCACTAAACTCTGACATTCTCTGCTTTCAAGTCTGGTTTCATTTCCTCGATGCAAAATCTGGTATTAAACTTGAGTCAAACTGTTCCATGACTGGAGACCTAAAGTGAGCCAGGCTGATTAAATTCCCTCCTCTCTGTGAGCGTTTCACCCCGGTTCAAAATGCCTCCTGAGTGCCTGAAATGGTTCATTTGTTGAAGCTGTCCCCTGCATCCATTTCTACAGGTGCTGCACTCAAAGTCATTCATTTCCTTTGGCTCCTTATTTCTCCCTTTATTCTGAAAGTACTACTTGCTCGCTTTGATTGAACTCAATGGGATTACAACAGAGTTAATTGCTCCTGGGTTTGTCCACTTATTACCATGTGAACTCCCCCCCCCCGGCTCCCATTGTTTCCAGGCCTTCCATAAAGATTACCTGCTCCTGCTGCAGAATTGCTCTATTGTCTCCTATGGAGCGTGGGCTCCAGATGAAAGGTGAATGGCATACAGTACAATAGAGAGGGCCAGGGTGGCGAGAGCCGGCTGTATATGCACTAATGAAAGTATAGGTACAGCCTTTAAAAATAGGAGCGCTGGCAGCTCTCAGATTGAGCCATTAGACCCGACTGATTGGATGTGCTACTTTATTTACCAGCAGGTCAGAAAAAAATGAAACGCAGCACGGCTCGAGGGACGGCAGAGTTGGCCACTTGGGCTCAGACTAAAATATCTCAACAACGACTGGACAGCCGTGAGATTCAGAACACATATTCATGTTTCAGAGGATGAATCTGGCCAGCAGGTCGGTGCCTGTTCGGAGGGCCGGCCGCTCAGAGAGCGTGCTCGCTCGGCCTCCAGAAGCCCCGCCCCCCCACTGCAGAGAATTTATTAATATTGAACCTGTTGCGTGTTTAAATGGCACCGACTTCAACGCTGCACATCCTCTACACTACATACAGTACACTATCCACACTACGTACTGTACACTATCTACACTATCCACACTACGTACTGCACACTATCTACTACGTACAGTACACTATCTACTACGTACAGTACACTATCTACACTATCTACACTACGTACTGTACACTATCTACACTATGTACTGTACACTATCTACACTACGTACTGTACACTATCTACACTATGTACTGTACACTATCTACACTACGTACTGTACACTATCTACACTATCTACACTACGTACTGCACATCCTCTACACTACGTACTGCACATCCTCTACACTACGTACAGTACACTATCTACACTATCTACACTACGTACTGTACACTATCTACACTACGTACTGTACACTATCTACACTATCTACACTACGTACTGTACACTATCTACACTATCTACACTACGTACTGTACACTATCTACAATACGTACTGTACACTATCTACACTACGTACTGTACACTATCTACAATACGTACTGTACACTATCTACACTACGTACTGTACACTATCTACACTACGTACTGTACACTATCTACTACGTACTGTACACTATCTACACTCCTCTGTACTTTGTTCCTAAGTCGGGGGTATGAACCGTAACATCTCAGTCCCAGCTGCTTACTGGTTGAAGGTGATGAGACACGGATCGACCCCCCCCCCCAGTCCTGCCGGCTGCTTTGCAAACATCTCCAGGATTTCACACGTAGACTCGTGAGAAGGTCAGGCAGCTATTGTTGGTAATTAACCCCCAGTGTCGACACAAGAAAACATCGCCAACAAAGCCTCACCTCAGAGGGCCATTCACCCTTAAACTTGTACTTATGACCCACAGCCAACACACACACACACACACACACACACACACACACATATCTGAGCGGAGGAGAAAAGGTCAGACGTAGCACTTCCCCAACCCTTTGGTGGTGTTTTGCTTGGCCACTGGGAGAGTGGCGTGTTGAGGGACTGTCAGAACTATGAGGGCTCTGCCGACAGAGAGGTGTGCAACCTTTAGTGTCCTGGTCTTGAGGAGCACCACCGCTCTCACCTTAACATTGTTTTAAAGGCCATGTGTACTATTTACACTTTACATTTACCCTTTAGTTTGCTGTCTTCTCAGCTGGAGGTGTGACCGGCATATTTATGAGCACACACACACACAGTCTATACATATAACAGCTGAGGGCATGAAAGCATCCTGAAGTTCAGAAACAAAGGACTCGAGATCAACACTTCATTTAATGTAAAAGTTGAATTCCAGCACACTTCCACGAAGCGGGAGGTCAACATCTCGTCTCACTTCCACAGCGTGATCGCTGCTTCCGGTTGACCTCTCTCTGATCGGCCCGTTTTCAGAGAGGGTGGTTGGAAGACATTCTGGGAAACAGAAGAGAAAAGGCTAGATTGAGGAAATTACAATTTAATTTAATGACAAAACTAGTCCTGGAATGAACTGAATGAGGTTTCAAAGTATACTGCTGCATCCAAACATTTCAACGCCCCTGAGACTGAAGGATTTCAGTTGAGTGACACATTCAATTATATAATAATACAAATGTGTACAAAGCCTCCTTGGCCTTCGGAGTTCTTGGAGACAATAGTATGATGAGGCTGAAGTGGAGCGGTTAGGACTCATGGATCAGCGGCACGGCTGACGACGAGAAGAACACCGTGTTGAAATGTTCACCGTGCAACTGGCATCGTGGATTGTTTTGATATTCCAGACCAATAATGAGATCTCCAGGATGGAAATGGAAGACTTCCTACCAAGACAACGAGCTAAACATCAAACACTCGGTTCATTGAGACTCATTATGTTCTCTCTAGGATTTAGAATCATGACCTCAGTATTCTAAGCGATAGATAGATAAAGCCCCTCAGGCTGTTGTGGCCTGTGATCGTACAGGGTGCTCGTTGCATATGCATATCGGTATCTAGTTTTTAGTGGCATATCTAGTTAAAAAACAACTGTTTTGCTGAAGGGATTGATTGTGTGGTGGTCACCGTACATTCAAAAGATTAACACCAATTTGTCTTTCCAGAAACAGAGTCCCTGCTTCCCTGAATAAACCACAGAGACAGTTTTCACTGGAACTCTATCTACAAAGAAATATCTCAAAAACTGTGAAAACAAAACCAAAACATGACACCAGAACATTTCTGTAAGTGATCTTCAGTCCATCTAGCTCCAGCTAGCGTTTGGTGTTTGTGGTGGGTTTCCAGCCCAGAGTCAACGTGAGTATGGTTTTGTAGAGTTTCAGCAGAACGTTTGCTCTCGTCTGCAGTGAATCTGACCACTTTGTACCGTCACTGAAAGCTCGCTTGCCACATCAAATGAAAAGAAATCCAAAGTAGTTGTCAGGGAATCTTGTCAGGTCACCGCTGACTGCTTGTTTGCATCATGAAGCCCCCCCACCACCTCTCCCACCGCCTGCCTAATGATTCCTCTCAGCCTCCGAGTATCTCCCCCAAAGCTCAATCCCCCAACGGGGCACGGTGCCTTTTAAACTCAGAAGAAAACCTATTTACCCGCAAATTAAAGCACCGCACTTCATGGTGTGGCGCAGGAATCTGTGCACTCGCTGGAAAAACAGGGCAATTACTTGGAAAGAGTGAGCCGAGGGAATATAGGCCTCATCCAGAGAGAAGGTGCGGCGTCTACTCAAACTTTGTCTTTAAATATGAGCGGGGCGGGGGGGAGACATGTTGTAAGGAGAGGGGTGGGGCGCTCGCTCTCTAAAAACTTCCTCTCTGAAAGTAAATCAAAAGTGCAGCTGAAAAAATAAAAAGCGGTCCTACAGTGAGGAGAGAAAAAGGGAAAAGCCTTGCAGGTTCATTACATCATGGAGAATGGAAGGCGTGTGTGCGTGTGTGTGTGTGTGTGTGTTCGTGTGTGTGTGTGTGTTCGTGTGTGTGTGCGTGCGTGTGAGAGAGGAAGCAGGAGATAGTCTGCAGGCAGTCAGAGATGGCCGCTCTCCAGTGGGGATTGCTTTGTTGTCTTTGTTTAGGGTGTAGATCGACAGACTCATGGGAGGGAGAGGCGGGGTTTGATTGGGTGTTTGTGGCTGTATATGTGTGTGTGTGTGTGTGTGTGTGTGTGTGTGTGTTAGAGGAAGTGCTCACTAGGAAGTTTTATATTACAGAACCCCCCCACCCCACCTCCACCTATCCTCTATTCGTCGCACCTTTTCAAGGAAGCTTCCAACAGACAGGATGCACCAAAACTGCTTCCGATGTGTCTTCCCGTTGGAAGTGTTTGCCCGTGGGGAACTCTCCAACACGGAGGCGTCAACAGGGATACCAGTCGCTGAGGGAACGGCAGAAACCTGCTGTACACCGGCTGCTTGAAAGAAGAAGCATGCGTTTGATAGCGTTACTCTGGTTGTGTGCGTGCATCTCATTCTGACTTCCTCCTCCGTACCTTCAGGGCTGTATTAGCCAGTGAGTGAGGGCGGTGTGGTGGAGCCCGGCTGGGACTAGAGCTGCAGCAGGGCTGCGTTCCAAAAGTCAAAAACTGACGTCCTAACGTCTTTTCCTCACCACGTCTCCTTGACCACGATGTGAAACGTCATGAGGTCAAGGGAAGTAGCTCTGGTTCTCCTGGTTGAGATGTATTGTAGTGGTGATAATGGAGAAACATCAGGTTCCTCTAATCAGCTGATAACTGTCAACAATCCTAAAACAAGCACATCTCTACATGAAGATCTCTCCTGTTGCAGACACAAGCTAAGCCTCCAGAGGACTTCAGCGTTCCCGTCATCTAACTTATCTGCGTGCATTCACGAACATAAAGAAGGAGGAGAAGTGGTAGACGCAGTAAACGCTTCACTGCTTGCATCGCTCGCCTTTCCTTCCCAATCACTGCTTTCTGCATTGACTGAAATTACATATCTGCTAACCTAACTGCCCTCCATTCAGACGGCTTTTGACTGTAATAAATTGCCTCCTGAATCGCGGCTTCACAAATGGCTCTTAAATGGAGATCAGGTGTTAGTCTGATGATGTTTTAATTGTAACTTGCGGAATGTATTAGCCGTGACCTACAGGCTTTTTGTGGCAGCTTCCATTCAATATGTATGTGCGTTCAGACACCTTGGGTTTAGAAAGGTTAATTAACCTCTGGTGGTAGACCTTTCCTTTGCACTTAACTTGGTCTATGTCCTGATAGTGCCATTAACCCGCGCCCTAGCCTCTTAACCTCCTCTATCATTACCCACGTAAAACCCATTAAAACTTCCTATTGATTCCTTTTACATATACCACTTCTACATTTTTCTCTACAACATTTTTCACATAACATCTGCATTCTATAAGCACAAGAGGCTTTAGTGAATCACAGCAAATCAAATTATTATTTAATGACTAAACAGTATATGAATAAAACATAGTAAATGGGTTTAAGATTCTAAACTGAGGTGTGTGAAGACATTACCCTGGAG
>CAKAOI010053763.1:102240-151183 GCA_916701655.1 Sebastiscus albofasciatus | reverse complement strand
GCTAGCATTACATGAGTGAATCGGAGTGATGACATTGTTCCTGAGTACCAGCTGAGTGCACCTATACATCCACCTCTGTGGAGGAGCGGCTATTCATCTGTCTGAGCCACCACAGGTGGACAAAGGGACAAGCAGGCAGGTAGATAAAACCCTATCCAGTAGAGTCTGCTCTGCTGTTGACACTTTGATGTGTATTATACGTCTCAGGTTTCCTGATTGTTTCAGAGGAAATTAGGGATTGATTCTGGATCATCCAGGGTTCTGGGTTTCACTGTCAGTCAGGGCATGGGTCAGGCTGCATCCTGGAGGAACAACACTGTGATATCTGAAGTAAGACCACCAAGATGCTACAATAACGACTGAATTTCCAAGTATGCAGCCAGCTGCATCAGTTCTGGCTGAAAGGGGGAATTATCTGTGGTGGGATGCAGAAACATTTCCTTTTAAGATTTTGTTTTTTATGATTTTAGAATTGTTATTTCTTTAGCCAGCTTCTTCTTCTTATGACTGATATTTCAGTAGTATTGCCACCATTGAGGGATTCCTGAAGTATCCGTCACTTCTACAAAGAGTCAAATGGAGAAAAAATACCCAGTAATAGCAGGAAGAGAAAAAGGTAAGTTCATCAATAGAAGCTATTTATGTAAATCCATCTGTATAAAACTGTACATCCTGTGTAAATGCATGAATTATCATTAGCTACGTTCCAGTTGGTCACTTCATAATTTGAAAGGCAGAACACTGACTTGAGCAGAACAGAGCAGAGTGGAGGATTTCTGTGTTCTGTGTGCAGACCTGCCAGGACTCGCTCTTCTCTGTGAAAAATGCTGCCGCTTGCTCTGCATGTGCACATGCCACTGAGCATTCATATGCTGATGTAACACTTTGCTCTGGGTTGTGTCTCAATGCTGTTTGTTTGTCTGACGCAGAGCACATGACAGACAACAATCAAGCAGTCAGCTCTAAGTTTATTGGCTGCAAGTTATAAGTGGAGTTTATCAGGTTAAATAATACTTTCTGAGTTATGTAAAATTCTGTAATTTTGCAAATTTGTAGAGATTGCATTTATTAACTGGCTGGTGCTGAAATATACTTACTAGGGCTGTCAATCGATTCAAATATTTAATTATGATTAATCATCATGATTGTCCATAGTTTTACCTGTTCAAAATGTACCTGAAAGGTAGATTTCTCAAGTATTTAATACTCTTATCAACATGGGAGTGGGCAAATATGCTTGCTTTATGCAAATGTTTTAACTATGTATTATTGGAAATCAATTAACAACACAAAATAATGATAAATATTGTCCAGAAACCCTCACAGGTACTGCATTTAGCATAAAAAAATATGCTCAAATCATAACATGGCAAACTGCAGCCCAACAGGCAACAACAGCTGTCAGTGTGTCAGTGTGCTGACTTGAATATGACTTGCCCTAAACTGCATGTGATTATCATAAAGTGGGCATGTCTGTAAAGGGGAGACTCGTGGGTACCCAGAGAACCCATTTACAGTCACATATCTTGAGGTCAGAGGTCAATGGACCCATGCCAGTTTTTCCTCACCAACATTTACCGAAGGTTTGGAGCGTTATTTGACCTCCTTCGTGACAAAAGTATGACATGGATTCCTTAGGTTTTCTAGTTTCATATATCAGTATCTTCACTATAGCTTTAAAGCTGAGCCAGCTACACCCTAAAAAAAGTTGTGTTAAAGACACAAGTGGCGTTAAAACGAATTTGCGGTAACGTGTTATCTCGTAACTTTGACAGCTCTAATACATCCCTTACTTTTCTATAGCAAACAAAGCTGCAGAAAAAGCCCAGCTGCTTACATGAATTGATGATTTACACAAAAACTGTTGCCACTTTTATGTAATGTAAACATAATTTATATAATATGTATGTGTGTAGTACAGTACAGTCCATCTCTGTGATATTTCCCCATGTCTCTAGGGCCGGGGCCTGGGCGCTACGGACTTCCTCCCACTATTGGATTTA
Organism: Sebastiscus albofasciatus; assembly: GCA_916701655.1. Lineage (NCBI taxonomy): Eukaryota > Metazoa > Chordata > Actinopteri > Perciformes > Sebastidae > Sebastiscus > Sebastiscus albofasciatus. The sequence continues at coordinate 149,180 of CAKAOI010053763.1, read as the reverse complement.
TGGGCCATGACTTCACCAAACCAACTAGTCCAGCCTATTCTTTCCACGGCAGGATGAGTGACACTAGTGAGTCCTTCATCTCTTTCTCTAAGTTTTAAATCATCATATAGCTACACAGATGCAGAGGAAACATTTATTATTTGTGGGATTAAACACTTTTGATACCGTCTCGGTCAGAGCTTTGATGTCAAAGCCATAAATCTTATCAATACACAGAACATTACAATTACATTTGCGTAAACAATAATTTATATAATGACAATTATTGATTGTGTCCATCTTTTCAGAATGATTTAATATCCTCAAATACATCATATGAGCAAAGTCACAGTATGTACACACATCCTCAGTGGTGTAATGTCAAATCAGAGCCAGTAGGGGGAAACAACGCATCAGAATTCTGTAGTTATTTCTAACCTGATGTTCATTGAGGCCAGTTGCATGATCAAACCAAACAAGCAGGAGATATTATATTGAATTGATCATAAATGTTTACTTTCCCTGCAGTGTATTGCGTTGACTCCAGTCCAGGGCCGCAGTATCACATTGATGCAAAAATCACTCGTTTTGGACGAGATGGCACACCTGCATACTCAATGTTGGGCAGAGTGAAAGCACAAAGTAAGTTCCTCTTCAAAATAGGCAAATAGATACTATTTTGAGTGCACATTTTGTTTCAGATTCATGTCTATGTTGTAATGATGCATTTTAAACTAGGACTAAATTCATTATTGTGAAAGGATTAACCTTTGTTCAAAAACATTTGTTTCTGATGCTACTTATGGAGATCCAGTGTCAGCTGTTACAACTGAAAATCTGCTCTCCATATGGTGTGGAGTTGATGGTTGTGTTTCTTCAACCGTTTTCTGTTCACTAGAGGAGCTCCTCCAGACACCTGGACCGGGAGCATACAGCCCTGAGAAAACCCCACCATGCAACCTCCAGCGCAGACCCCCCTCCTACACAATGGGGTCCCGTACACACTACCGGAGCGTTGACTCGGTGCCTGCTCCCAACAAGTACTGTCTCCCTCCGCTCATGGGCCCTCAAGTCCCAAACAAGCAAGCCAGCGCAAGCTACACGATGTCAAGTAGTTACAGCACCGGGGGTCCATCTGTGGATTTAGCCAAGACGCCGGGGCCTTGCAGGTACAACAGTACGGACCCAAGTGTTTATCTACCCAGAGAGCCGGCATTCTCCATGCTGGGGCGTCATGGAATACCCAGAGATGCCACCAAGAAACCCGGTCCTGGGACTTATAACCCAGAGAAAGTGACAGTTCACAAGGCTCGGGCACCAGCCTACTCCCTGGGCATCAGACACTCTGAATTTGTTACTCCACTAGTTGTCCATGTTTCTGACTGATCATTATCAGAAACAGAATTCTGTAATCTGGTAGAAAAAATATTCATGAGCAAATATATGTGGAGAAGTACATTTAATTTTGTTCTTTCGACAACAAAGACCATGTTGAATCAACAATGACTCAATCAACATTTATAATATCTAGAAATAATAATATGTACACAACACAAACATACATTTAAAAGAACAGGAAAACAGAGAGAGAGCTCTTTTGGGGAAAATAATAGGCTTGAGAGAAAAAAAGAACCCTATGCCTGTTATGATATTCAGTAAATAAATCATTCATAACAAAATGGCATCAAAAGACATTTAAAAAATGTGTTAAAATGTACAACTGACAGGAAAACTTTTACCTTCATATTGTCTATAAGGTCACAGTGGAATCAAGCAGTTTGCCTCTCATTACCTCTAAAAATTGAGGGAGTTTGAAAGCACAAAATACACAATACAACTAAGGGTTTTCTACAAGATACATCAGAACATATGTAGATATGGATGTTGATCAATGAAGGTGAAAGCAGGCGTTTTACAGATGGTTTCCATTTAATCCTTTGGGAGAGGTCGTCTGAAAAGCAGTATGTGTGGCTCTGGAGAGTAAAGCAAAGAAGAAGTATCTATCAGTACACAGTACAGTGGTTACACCATACAGTGTTCCTTCATGCACACGGCTGCTATAACATTCATCGTAGTGTAATCAGGGTTGGAAATTAACTTTTTTTATCCACCTGCCACTGTGGCTGGTGGACAATGTCAACGGTCGAAGCTTTGAAGCATTCAGGTAAGCCCTACTCAATAGATTACCATTGGTTTTTTGGCTGGTGAGTGAAGAAAATCTAGCCGCCATTTGCGCATTTTACCAGCATTTGGCTGGTGGTTGGTGCCAAATTTCCAATCCTGAGTCTAATGGCATGTGCTAGGAGGTATTAAAGGATAGGTTCAGATATTTTTCATGATCATCTCAATAATACTCACATGCTGATATACATTTGTTGTAAAACAAGAGTTACCAGTCACTGTCATCATTCCTTTTCTCCATACGGGTCATGAAGAGATCCCTTTGTGGCGGACTACAATGCAACAGATGGTGGACAAAAAACAGTCCTTCTGTGCAAAAAATGCACTCTACAGCTGAGTGAAAGCTAAAATGAGGCTTCAGCTGTCTGAATTAGCCAAAACAAGGAAGTACTTTCCAAATGTACAGTCTTAAATACAAAAACCCACCGTTGCATTTCCCTACAGTATTTCCCTGCTGAGCTGCAGTGAAGCGGTAGTGACACAAAGGGGACTTTTATTCTTAAAATACTGTAACATTGGAAATACCCATTAGATTAGACTAATTTAGACTGCTGAAACTATAAAACCATGTACAGTATTTGCTTTGGCTGAGCATTACGGGCTTTTTAAAAGGACAGAGGGTGTCCTATCCTGTAAAGATAGTAAAGCCCCCTAAGGCAAACTTGTGATTTTGGGCTATACAAATAAAACTGACTTGACATTTTTGCACAGAACAAGGACTGTAGATTTTGTCCATCGTTTCTTGTAGACACACAGTAAGAGAGGATTCTCTTCACAACCAATATGGACAGAAAGGATGCTTACAATAATGAAAAAGCTCTTTCAAGTTTAGTCTTAAAACAGTGCTCGCATGCATATTGAAAGAAGTGTGAACCTATTCGTTAACTCACCTGGTTTGTGGATCATGTAGTGAATCCAGCCCTGGCTCTGTTGCACCCCCAGTCCCCTCCACTCGTCTTCCGCCATCAGGTGGGAGTTGGGCACCAGTTTAGACAGCTGCTTTGGAAGCACCACATGCCTATGAGAAGACAAATAAAACAGTCAAGAATTACCCATTAGGCTCAGAACACATATTTTTTAAGGATCGTCAAGCAGTAAGTTGACTTAACGTTGAGGAAGACATTTCAGCTAACTTTAATATAACATTAGCTAATGTTGACGGTTGTATATATGTCTATTTCTATATATCTACATAGATATATCTACATAGATATATCTATATCGATATCTATGTGGTATGCAGTGTGCACATGTAGTGCAATGTGCGGTGTATGTATGTATATATTGCGGGTTGTATTGCATTTGCATATTGTATATTATAAATAATAATTACAAATAATATATGAAAAGATAACAAATAGTCAATATGATTAAGATAAATATGTATGTCAATATGATTAAGATAAATATGTAAGTAATGAATTAGTATTCTGGATTGATAACAAATTTATATTTTGATAAGGATAACTATATCAGTAATTAATTTATATTTCTGTATGACACAGATTAAAGGTAATTATAGTTAGAATAATTATAAATAATAATAATTATAGTTAGACAAATTTAGGAATTTAATTAAAGAATATGTATGGCTCAATAAGGAAGCTGGTTAATAATTGACTTATGGAGAAGGGGTGGGATTAAATAAGTTTATACTTCTTCTCACTCCTTTTCGAATATGTTTATTTTTTTTTGACTTATACTTTTATATTCTTTAATTCATTTGCACTTTGTGCTCTTTTATCTTGTTTTTTATATATGTAAAGCACTTTGAAATGCCTTTGTGTATGAAATGTGCTATATAAATAAACTTGCCTCGCCTATCAAGGCATCAAGTGTTTGACAATTTATTTTTCTTATGCTTTTCATTGTATGTAAACACTACTATTGTTTCTGACTGTCCACGTGTTGGTATGATCATTATTTTTATTTATTTATTATCTTTTTTGTATTCTACATGTTGGAAATACATTTTGAAATGAAAAAAAAATAAATGGAAACGGTGGAGGCCTCAATTTACGATACTAGTAATGTAAGAATGAAGCTAACTTTAACTGAATCTGTGTTTTCTTTACATTGGAGCGGCAGAAACGTTGAAGTTATCAACACAACGTTCAAAACAACTTTAACATGCACGTCACCGTTAGCAGTTAGCATAGCTAGCTAGTGCTAGCCGTTAAGTTGAACTGGAGGTTGTTTTGTTTGTTAGCTGTGTAGGAAACTTGACGTGGCGCTAGACTTAATCACATAACGCTACTCAGTACTGTCTTTTACTACATTTCATAACGAAGTTGCCATTAAACGTTTCTGCTGAGTCCAGTAAAGTTATGTAACCTCACCACTCTGACGTTAAACTAACAACACGTTAAACTAACGGACGTTAGAGACGTTATAATCTCACCTGTACTCGAACTCCTCGTCGGTGTACTTGTCAGAATAGTAAATCTGTTTTTTCGACATGTTTCAGTCGACGATAAGCAGTCAGTGTTTTCGGGATTGATGTTGAAGTTAGCTGAGCTCACTAAACTTTACTTTGCTAGAAGTGTTGTCGAGCTGAGAGCAACAAGCTGCTGTCATCTGCCGCTGTTTTACAGAGGACGATTCAAACACCAACGGTTACCCGCTGTCACCTGATTGGCCGAAACAGCAATCACGTGGTGTGAGGGACGTCCTTCTTCTTCTTCGTTGAGGTTTATTGGCGGTTGGCAAACAACGATTTGGTATATTACCGCCACCAATTGGTCTGGAGTGTGGATCATTCTGGCTAATAATTACTATATCCCAAAAAAATAAATAAAATAACAATAAAAATTAAAATTAAAAATAAAAATACAGATAAAAAAATAAAAGAAAAAGAAAACAAACAACCTCATATTTTCCAATCATATTCATTTGTCTAAGATACTAAAATAATGTTGTATAACACTCATTTAGTGAGTTCTTTTGAAGAATATCTATTAAATCAAAGTGTACTTTAATCTCTTTGAGGCCTTGAATCAAATGCCGTCTTTCTTCCTCATATAAGATAAGATAAGATAAGATGAACCTTTATTAATCCCCAGAGGGAAATTCAGGTGTCAAAGCAGCAACATCAGCAAACAGAGTGAAACACAGGAGAGGTAAAGGTATACAAAAATTATAAAGACAATAATAGAGATATAAAAGATACAGAGTGAATGGGTGAACATAGTGTGTACAGTCCGTCAATAAATAAATGTAGAATGAGCAATAAATAAATGTAGTATGTACAGATGTGCAGTCAGCAATAAAGTGGTAAATAGGATGTATAGTGTAAAGTGAGTGTAAAGTGTGCCAGATAGTGCATGTTAAAAGGTAGATAGTGCATGTTTAAAGTTCTTAAAGTCCTAATAGTTCTCATATGGGGGTCAGCCTCTCTCACAATGCAACATTACGTGCTCCACCGTTTCCTCTTGTCCACAATAATTACATTTATCTGTGTCATGTTTACCTATTTTAAATAGTGTGCTGTTTAGTCCAGTGTGTCCAAATCTAAGTCTTGATATGATTGTCTCATCTCTCCTGTTCCTTCCCATACAACTCATTTCTCCCACTTTCCTTTGAACTCTGTAAAACCATCTTCCTTTCCTCTCTTCCTCCCATTGCTTCTGCCACCTTTCCCTCAGTCTCAGTTTAATAGTGCTCTTCATTTCTGTTTTGTCTGAAGCTAACTGTCAAATCAATGTCGTTATTTTTTTGTAGCCTTCTTTGCAATCTTATCTACCATTTCATTTCCTTTGACCCCTATGTGTGATGGTATCCATACAAATATTACTGTAAGCCCCATCATTTGAATTCTGTATAATGTTTGTTTATATTTAAATCAAATTGTCTGGTCTGCTGTCTGAATGACTGAACTGTAAACTAACTGTGGGACTTCCTGTCTACGTAGATCGATGTTTTGGGAAGATGAACCACTCTCAGTCACTCTTTTTTTGTTATTATTTATTTTTTATTGTTTTTATGTTGGTTTTGTTTCGTTTATGTTGTCCTTTTATGTTTGGCACAGCTCTTTGTTTATGTTTTCGCTATGCTTCTTTTGTATGTAAATGTTTTTAATGTTTTCTGCTGTTACTATGTATACTGTAATTTTGAAATAATAAAAAAAAACAAAAAAACAAAAACACTCAGTCACTAAGGAAGGCAAAACATCAGGACTTTTCATTGTCAGGTCTATTGGCGAATACAGCAGATAACATACAGTACACTATGAAATTATTCAGTTTTTAAGAGAAAATGATTTAGTTAAACGAATCTAGAGTTTTCCTCATTTATATCTCTCATCTCTCATCTGCAACCGCTTATCCCGTTAGGGGTTGCGGGGGGGCTGGAGCCGATCCCAGCCGACATTGGGCGAAGGCGGGGTACACCCTGGACAGGTCGCCAGTCCATCGCAGGGCTGACACATAGAGACAGACAACCATTCACACTCACATTCACACCTATGGGCAATTTAGAGTCGACAATTAACCTAACCTGCATGTCTTTGGACTGTGGGAGGAAACCGGAGTACCCGGAGAAAACCCACGCTAACACAGGGAGAACATTTATTTTATTTTATTTATTTTTAATCTGAGTTTCTCTGTGCTTTGTTTACATAGCTGGGCCAGCCCGTGCTTTCAGTGCATGTGAGTGCATGCGAGCTGCCCCACTGTCTAGCTCATGGCTAGCTGCTATGCTCTGTTCTCATATGGCGGTTAACGCCATCCCGACCAAAGGCGTTGTCGTGATAGCTATCACCCACACACCTGTCCCCCCTCAGGTAAACACTGTTATCACTTAGCTGCTAGCACTGTTAGCTGTTAGCACTGTTAGCTGCTGGCACAGTTAGCTGCTGGCACTGTTAGCTGCTATCACAGTTAGCTGCTAGCCCTGTTAGCTGCTAGCCGTCGCCATGTTGAGAGCCGTTGAGGAAATTTAAACGCTCTCAATCCTGTATTTAGTATTTATGTTTGTGCCATATAGTTCAAAAAGGTCTTAGGGCATTTGAACGGAAGATATTTGATGTCTTTTGAAAACTTCTCTGGTATTTCGTCAGGATTTTTCTGAAAGCACAAAGGGACTCAAAGAAAGCTCTTCGGGGTGCTGCCATGGATGGGTGCAGGTCCAGGACCTCCACTGTAGAAGGCGTAGACCAAAGATTACCAGGGGTGATGAAGATCAAAAGGTAAATTATAGAGGTGAGTTCAACTACTAATACTGACATTTCTGGCCAATATGGATCATCCTGAAATAAGCATGTTTTTTTCTGATATAACTTTATTGACAGTTCAGGCATGTGTATGGTGTAACCACAAATATTTTTGAATTAAATATGAGCCCTAAGTATTACAGACAGTGGGCATACAAAGCTAATAAATCATTACTCCAAAGCAGTGGCATAAGGTAGTTATGATGGGCCCCAGGCAGCGCATGCTATTATGACAGGCCCTAGTGCACGCAAGTTACTAGTTATGAAGCACATACACAAACACCATTAGGTGTATATATATATTTTACCAACAATGTGTTGGATTTTACAGTCGAATAAGTTACTTACTGTAGGCTATTGTATTGTGAATACAATGTGCCACAACACGGGCCCCAGTGCAACCACACTGCCTGCATTGTCTATATTTACGCCCCTGCTCCATACATTATGCCTACAGTGAGATTGCAACTCATTGTTGAATAAAGAATATTTAGTTGGAAACCTTCAGTATTTCTAAATATAGCCATCAATGTGGCATTTATTTATTTATTTTTAAATCAGCTTACACTTGTTTCACTTTCTCTTTGCTTGCAGAATTTTAACTTTAATTTGATTATATTCATGGAGCAGAATGGTATATATAATAATTATATGCACTACATAAACGTTATGCTGTTTTACCATTGGTTATTAAGAGACCAAAAGAGTATGACAGCGAAGAATGTCATTTTTAATATTAATCATAATTGCTTCTTGGAGCAGGTCTTGGTTAAATAATATATGTATTATTTATGTTGTTGGCTGATTTGAGGCAAAGGAAATAATTATTTCTTTTTTGTGATCAATTTGGATTTATTGGTATTTAAGCATAATTATATAGGGTGGGGTTACAAATTCATAGATCACAATTAGAGTAAAATAATATAATCACAAATGTCCATGTACTAATCAATACAAAATTGGCAAGCAGCTACAGAAAAAGAAAAAAACAAAAACAGGAAGAACAACAATAAAAGCCATTTAAATAAAAACTTCTGCGTTGAATTCGTTTTGTCACTTAATTACTGTTTAGTTTTTATTCTTTATATTTCAATAATTACTGTTGTGATATCATGATATACACAGAAATACATCAGTCATCTATTATATTTTCTTTCTTCATAAATAAGTTACTTTTTCTCAGTCAGTGATTTGTAAGTACATGAAAAATAAACTCTCTCTTTACATTTTAACCAAACAAAGTAGTTTGAGGATGCTGTTGTAACCTATGTTGTTGTTCTTAGTTGTAAGCACTGTTGTCAAGGTAATGGCTGCTAATGAGTGGTGGTGTATTCACAGCGTGGTTTGTTCCTCTTGTGTATGCAAACTACCAAAGTCAGGAGGTAAATTATGTGAACTCTTCACATACAGCAAATCACAATATAGTTGAGTGAAACTGAAGTGTAACATCTAAATCTAGCACCATATTGAAATGGTTGCCATTGTTGTTTAAAACACTTTTATTCAATCTTGTTTGAATTAATAATGGTTCCATATCTGTTTTACTTTTGTGTAGAGTATGTTTCCAGAGCAGTTGTTTGTTTTTTGTCAGAAAAGGGGGACAGAACGTACTGAGGAACTTGTGCATCTGTCAACATGCATTGATTCATTCTGGTTTATCAGTAACTTCTTATACTCTGTGGAAAACAAACAGGTGATTGGCTGTTTGCGAGGAGGTGGGATGGCAGTGGTAGTGGTGTCATAGCATTTCTGATGGTGGTTTGTTGTACTGACGTCTCCTTACTAGTGGAATGAAATTGTTCCTGTATTATTAGTTCATTTGTGCTATTTTTCTCTGATAAAAGTCACTGGAAGTCCACTGGGCTGGACTTTCTTTTCATCCTCTTTCTCCTTAGAGACTCACATAGGTAAGCTTCTTAATGCCTTTCTAAATAACTTTTACTTTACAAATATTGTGTCAGTAGCATTCAGGGTTCAATTTGAACATTTATTGATCGATATAGCTTGTTTGTGTACCGTGTTGTCCTCGAGTCCTATTTTATTGGACAGACAACATGATTAGGGGACTTAACGAATTGTAATGACTTGCATGATTGAATTTAAGCAATTGAGAGGAACCTAACGAGCCTTTCCTTGTCTGTGGCGTTATTTAGTCAGTAGATTTTCCCTCTTTTTGCGTAACAGGTGACCCTGACTATTGGGTTGTTTCACAATCAATGCAGACATTGCTCCCACCTGTGTGCAGGATTTTGACCAACACAAAAAAAGAAAAAGAAATCCTGCTTAAAACCCAATTTGTTTCACTCTGAGAATCCTGACTTCTACCTTTCAGTACCTTTTGTGTAAGATGGGGAAATACTATAACAATTGTGAGTGAAATAGTGAGTTAGAAAACAGAATGGAAATGGTTTGAATGGGGGAAAAGGCATCTGGGAGGGTGCAAGTGAGGAGCAAAAAGGATCACTGATTGCTCTCTGGGGAGGTGGATGGGAGGAGAATTCAGGCAGATGGGATAGGGTGGATGTTTTCAGCCACGTAGTCCCTTATGAGTGTGTGGACCCCCCCCACACACACACACACATCGACTTGCACAAAATACACTTTAACTAATTGGATGAGACTGATGCTGGTGCATTTACTCACATTCACAATCCATTTTTTAATTAATATTTCTTTGCCCTATGGGGCAAATACATGCTATTTTCCTGGTTTCCACAAGGGTTATCACTGCTGTATTATGGAGCACTGCAGTGTTCGATGCAATGCACAAAAATCATTGTTGCTTATCATTCACAAATCCCAGACTTTATTAATATTATTATTAAACGTATTTGGTAGTTATGATCTGAGCACTACACAAAAAATATAAATGCATCAAAATCAATGTTGTTGCTAAACATTGACATACCACAGACTGTGAATTTTTTTATAAAAATGTGTGTCCCCCCAATATTTAGTATACAGAAAATCATTAGATGCTTGTGTTTTTTTACCCATAAAACATTATTATTATTATTATTATTAATAATAATACAATATTTGGTAGTTATGATCATTACTGCTGTTGGTTAAAAAAATTAACTTAGTGAAAGTGGAAAATAATATTAATATATAGTATCTTTATGGAAGTTTTGGGAAGAGGCCATTTTTGTCCTTAATAAGTGGGAGAATTTTTTTAATCTGACACTGCACAAATAAATAAAAATGCATCAAAATCAATGCTGTTGCTTATCATTGACATATTCCAGAAAAAAAAATAAAAATTACCCCTTGCATTTAGTATCCAGACAATAATTTTCTTCAGGCATTAAAAATGAATACATATTTGGTAGTTATAATCAGGACTAAAGTTATTTTAAAAATTTAACTCAGTGAAAGTGGAAAATAATATTAATATATCATTTCGTTGCAACAGTTTTGTCCTCTAAAGGACATCAGAGCAACTGTTTTTAAAGGGATGCACAAGGGTTAATATCATTGCTATTTGTTGTTTACTCAATTTATACATTGGCAGCATTATTCAATTTGAGAGGTTTGATGCTGCTAACCTAAAGATAATGCATACTGACACAGGTTATTCAATTTCAGCATCTCTTTTGTTATAGAAGAAATAAGAGCTCTGTATCTCTGCTCTGTGTCTGAGGTTGACTATGGTTCAGGCAGATGTGTTTTAGCTAATACAGTGTGAGAGCAGCTGGGCAGGGCAGGGCTAATAGACCAATGACATCATCTGAAGAGAGAGAGAGAGAGGGAGAGAGAGAGAGAGAGGGAGACTGGGAGCATACGAGTGAGCGTGCCTAAGGCAGTGAAGGGAAGCAGGCCAGCTCAGACAGAGAGGAGACTGGCATGATAGCGGGACAGTCTGTGTGTGTGAATGGGAGAGGACCGGGCGGCATTCAGTTGACAAGGATATAGGACTCCACCTGGAAGATTTCCTCTCTAGTTTTCTCCCTTTCCTCCATTACACCTCTCCCCCCTCCCCTTCCCCCTTTCCCCTTTCCCCCCCTCATCCTCTGCTGGCAGTTATCCCCCCTCTCAGCTCCTGCTCCAGGCGGCTCCTCCGGGCATGCTCCTTAAGCCAAAGTATGGCCGCTTCCGCAACGAGTCTGTGACCTCCTCTGATGACCTGATGCAGAGCTTAGCCATGAGCGGCAAAGTTGTGGCCACGCCGGTGGTCTCGTCCTCCGCCCAGAGCCTTCCTCTGCCTCCCCTGCCTCCTCTGCCTCCTCTGGATCACAGTGCCAGATCGTCCTCCTCTGCCGGGGCTGCAGCCCTGGCCGACTCCCCCAGCCTGGATGGGGACCAGGACGGCACCACAACCTTCTGCATGCTCATCCCCAAGATGCCCCAGTGGAAGTTCTCCAACTCCCTGCTCAGCAGGAGCCCGTCCAACTCCAGCTCCAGCTCCAGCTCTAGCAAGGACTCAGGGAAGGCGGCTCCTTCCCAGGCCTCTGCCTCACATAGCTCATCACCACACAGGCACAGCATTGCGACCTCAGCCAGCGGGCCGGTGGCCAGTCTCGCAGCGGTGCTAAACTCCTGTGACCCCGTGTGTGTCACCCCCTGTTCTTTGCAGGCCATTCGAGGGCAGAGAGCAGTCGCGGCGGCAAACTCGGCCAGTCCGGCGGGGCACGGATTTGGGGCCACAGAGGCCATGGCGAGCCCCGGGGGTTCCAGCAGCTCCAGGTCAGGAATGAACCGCAGGACAAGGGTGGAGGGCATGTGGCTGGGGGGAGAGGACTTCAACCAGAAGGGGAGCTTCATCCACAAACCCTCTCAAGGCTGGCTGCACCCTGACAAGAAGATTGCAGGACCAGGGGCCTCTTATATTGTCAGGGTGAGTCAATGGGCACCTTTTTTTTTTAATGCATGCTGTATATCCACTGTAAATATCCACCTGTTAAACATCCACTTAATTCAGCATTTGTTTTGAAAGTGTTATCCGAAAAAAATAAATAACTTTTCTTTCATATGAATTAACTGTTCACAGGAATCAGTGAACCACATAATATTAATGACCCCATTTAAAAGGTTTCTCTATCTGGGTGGGAAACAAAAGGACACCACAGTGCCAGGCAGTTTGTTATGCAGCTCATGTGGCGAGGGCTGGGGAATACATAATCCAGATAGATGGATCGGTGTGGCTGCGTCAGGATAGCACACCGGCATCAGGGTGGAGAGAGAGATAAAGCATGAAATTATGTGCACCGACTGTAGTGAGCATCCTTATTTTACCGCAGTGTTTACCGAAGGTAGTATGCATCATATCATACGATGCATCTGTATTTATAGTGCATGCAACCTGTCTGATTGTGAGCTTGTGGGAGTGGTGTTCTTTGTGTGGTTTTGGGATTGTTTACGTTCATGTGATCATAAGATTTTATCCATAAATGTGATTTACAATCCCTGAGCATGGTGAATCCCAATCTTTATTATAGGTAGTATCATTAGAGTATGCTTGAATGACGTTTTTAAATAGAACGCAAACTCTTTGTGTTTTTATTAATCAGGCTACCTAAAGAAACAGATGGTTGGTTAGTCCCACCAGAGAAATGAGAATGATTATAAATAAAAAAAAAGTAGAGCTATGACGAGAGATGTCTTTATCAGTGTGTACTTGTGATTTGTGTTTACAAAGGGTTACCATCTGAGCAGGCTGCTTGACATCAATGTCAATGATCTCCCCTTAGCGATCCCCCCCACGCCTGTTCACCTCCACCCCCCACCTCTGGCACTGCTCTCCTCAAACTAATGACATGGCTCTTGATTAGCCCAGTCTGGGGCTCAAGCACGCTTTCTAATGCCATTATACAGGCACCATTCATTCCTATATTCAATTACATTTAATCACAGTCATTTGCATCATGTGATGCGGATGAGGATCGGTATGGGAGGGGGGTCCAATGATGAGCTCTCATCACCACGCAGGGCTTTCCTGGATTCATAACAAGTGCTACTCTAATGCGTGATTTATATCTCAGTTAATTCATCTCAGCTTTTAACAGCTTATTGTTGTCATCTGAAGCTGCACTGCAATCATTTCAGATGACCCGCGTATAAGCTCATGTTTGAGATGCATTTCACAGCAGCTAAAGCAGAACAATATACTTGCAATTCAGTGGTAAATCTATGCAGGGAGGAGCACTTGCTGCATGTATTAGTGTCAAAGTGACAGTAGATTTCTGCTGCCCTGTGCCATTTTTTTATCTGCACAGCTACCATAGCGCAACGCTCTCTCTCTCCCCCTTTATCTCTGTTTCAGTGCCTCTTTCTCTCACACAGTCACTCCTCTGCTGGGAAAGACGCAAATATGATTCTTAGTATTGGTTTCCTTCTTTGCACTTTCTCTTTGTCCACACAGGCATGTCAGGCTCCGTGTCTGGCCTGCATCTGCCGTCTTTGACAGCCAGGACGCTGCAGCGAGCAAGCATCAAATAAAGCACTGCAGCTGCCAAAGCAGCTATCATTTAGAGAGCGATATGAAAACCAGACTGCTGTCATTTTATGCTGTTCCCTTACGATCTGGTGCACACTATTTAGCAGTCAGATTATACATATCTGCAGTTTTCAGAAAGGTCCTTCCATGATGCAATGAGTAAATATTGTGTTCAGATGCTCTAAAATCTGAATGGTGCACAACAGTATGAAATTAGAAGAAACTTTATTGTCCACGACATAAAAAATATACTTTAGCATCATGAATTACAAACACTGCATGTACTGAACTTGAAAAAACCCTAATCTTTCCCCATCTACACCATCTAAATGCTGTTTGGAAACATCCTGCTGTCCTCGGTATCTGTCCATCATCCGCCCCTCCATCGTTACACAACATACTGTTGCCTTGCCTTAGCGGATTATGTAATGAACTGGGACATTAGGACATTTTCTACATTAATAAACTATAAAACGGCTATGATTTACGTCAGAGAAGGCAGCCACCATGCCACAAAGTTTTTGAAAGGGTATGCCAGTCTTATTAAATCTCTGAGGAATGCTTCTTGGACAGTCGGCGTCCCTGTAGTACTTGGAAGGACTAGTGTGCTGGAGACTTGGCCCAAAGGAAGGGAGTGCAGATAGGGTGATAGAAGAGGGGATGCGTTTCATCAGCAGATGAGTGTGTGACAATGGAGGCTTTGGCAGAGAGAGGGGAAGAAAAAAGAGAGACAATTTTCCTGATGGAAGACTTCCCCTCGTCTCCAAATCTGGTTAGAAAGCTCATTAAGCTCTCGGGCTCAAAGGTTGCTCTCTCTCTCTCTCCCTCTGTTTGTTTGTATGGCTGCGGTGTGGTCTGTCTGCTATCGGTTGGTCACTAACAATCCTGGAAACTGCACTAAATATGGCTCTGACGGAGCCAAAGTGCTGTTGGGGAGGATGTAAATTATGTAGCACCAAATTAGCTTCACAAAGAGTTCATAAATCACACAAGCTAATATACTGCTGAGGAGTTTCGTATGATATTTGAGATGAGTTCTTGTATAAGAAGTCTTTCAAACAGGTGAAACACAGTCACTAATGCTGCCATTCACAATCAATTGTAACACTAACAGTGTGACTCTTTTTTATTTATGTGTTTATTTATTTGCTAACTTAAATCAAGGCTGTGAATGTGTCATAGTTAGGAGGTTTGTTTTTCATTATGCTGTGAGATATTTACTGATAATGGCAGGTAGGGGTATAAATCACAAGTTTCATCACAATATGATATTATATCACAAAGTCTGCCACGATACAATTTCGATTCGATTCAGTTCAGAGGCCTGCGAATTGAATCAACTAACAACTCATAAAAAGCTACTAAAATATGATTTGACCATTTTATTATCTAAGAAGGAGGTGCGCTTGGACTGAAATTGGTGACACAGACGTGCCATGGGAATTTCAAAATAAAGGAGCATCTTAAAGATGATGATATGTATCGATGTTTTCACTTTGCATCGATGATATTGGATCGATGTATCGTTACACCCCTAATGACAGGTAAACTGAAATTGAATATGTGAAGTCGTACATTTTACTTGCCCCTCCATCTTCCATCATGTCAACCTCACCGATATGCAAATAAGTCCAGAACATCCTCACATGCATTGAGTGTATACACAAACACACTCACACACCCTCAGGGTCCCCCAGAGGCTGAAGAAGCTGCAGTTTGTCTGTGATTCAGAGCTCTTAGTGCTGCTAATCTAGTCAAGGTGCTATTAGCACCCCAACCTGACAGCCATTAGGAAGCTGCTCAGCTGGCTGCTACTCACTCGAGTCCACTTTAATGGCCTGGATGTGGATTTGAGTTAGATTATGATGCATTGTTGGAAATAGTCATGCGTACCAACTGAGGATTACATGTATGAAATGTCTTTTAGAAGATTTTAATTCCTACTGTTTTGACAAATTATATACCAAATGCATTGTTTGCTATACATTTTTATAGCTGGTATATTTTAAACTAGAGCTGCAACAATTAATTTAATTCATAATTAATTATTTTGATAATCGATTAATTGGTTAGAGTAATTTTTTAAGAAAAAAAAGTCAAAATTCTGATTCTATGACAGTAAACTGAACATCTTTGAGTTGTGGACAAAACAAGACATTTGAGGACGTCATCTTGGACTTTGGGAAACACCGATCGTCATGTTTCATAATTTTTATAGACAAAACAACTCATTGATTAATCAAGATAATTATTGACAGACTTATCGACAATGAAAATAATCATTAGTTGCAGCCCTGTTTTAGACACATAGATGCATATAGACGTTCTCAGAAACCTCAATAGTTTTCAATAATGACTTTTAAGTTCAGCATTTATTTTCAAAGTGATTCCATCACATCTCTTATTTCTCTACAACTGAACAAAAAAACATGGTTACTGCTGCATTTATGAGACTTCACATGGCAAGTTCATAATTATATTGAAAGGAGTGTCTAATCTATACCAACATCTGTCCAAAGCCATCTTTCAAACTTGTTTTTCTGTTTGTTTCTTTTTGCAGTACATGGGCTGCATTGAAGTGCTGAAGTCGATGCGCTCCCTGGACTTCAACACGCGGACTCAGGTGACGAGGTACGCTGGTGACCATCTCTACTGGTAGTGATGAGTCAGGAGAATCTGTATAGGATTAACTGAAGTATCAGCCACTATGATATCAAATTGCCACCAGCTGTGTGTCAGTTCTGGGTTGTTTTTAGAGTAAGTGTGGTTAGATATTCATTTTGTTGCTAGGTAACTTGATGAAGGATCCTTTTTTTATTATTATTTTGTATTGACACTTAGCATAAAACACACTTCCATGAAATGAGTTAAAAAATACTGTATGTATGCATCATCCATTCAGGTTTGTCTAAAATGGCGCATTTTAAGATTTGTTATAGATACAGAGAAAAACAAAAACAAAACAAAATTTTGAAAACAAAAATGATGAACAATTAGGGAGTGATCTTTTCTTTGCCACATAATCATAGATTTGCAAAAGTAAAATCCAGCCTGTGGGATGTTACATATTTAACCCAGTTTTCCCAGTGGGACACAAATAATTCTAATTTATGCTTAACATATGCTGTTATCTTCTCCTTTTTGTAAATGTCCATTGTAATGTCCATCCATGCATTTCAATTTGGGCTCTCCTGTGATAACCACTTCTTCATAGGAGCCTTTTTTTTTACCAGCTACCAGCAATATATTTAATACATATTTGTCTCTTATCAGCCATTCTTGAGGTATGAGACAAAAAAGAAGGTCTTTCTCTCCTGACGAAGGATCCTCCTTAATAAATATGATTATAGCTTTTGGTTTTGAAATAGTTAACTGTGTGGGAATGTGAAGAAACTTTTTGTTAATTTTACCAAACCTTGCTCAACCATTTGCAGTGGAAATGAAATGCCAATGCAAGTATAAAAAACATAAATCAAAACTAAAGTCACAAGGTTTTGTACAATGGCAGCAATATAGTGTCCCAGTTAGGAGGCAAACAAAGCTATAATGTATATGACGGTACATACGTATTAAACTATACCTCAGGGTCTTAGTATGTGGTGTTATTATGCTCTACATGTGATGTTATTGTTATAAAAGCAGGGTTCTTTGCAATCCTAGACCTCATGGGAGAAGTGCACTCCCTCCATCCCTCCTCTCTCTCTCTCCCTCTCTCCTCCACAATCGATGGGTGGTAATCGGAGCCCACCGTGCATCCAAGGCTTAAGTGCAGGGGGGAGGAGGCTGCAGAAGATGGAGTGATAGAGAGGGAGATCTATTATTGATGATGTTTGCTAATGACTGTGGAAAGCTGCAGTGGTCCCCATGAACGCACACTGCTGGATAATGTCTGCGGTTGTTACTTCTTGAGGAGGAGGAGGATTAGGAGGGGAGAGTTCAAAAACAAAACAACAAAACAAAACATGAACGAAAGGAGAAACCATACCGAGAAGAAGATGACTAAGCCGAGTTTTGTTGTAGTACGACATCAGTTTAGTCATTCTTGTTTTAGTCCATTGATGATGAATATGTTTTGTTTTTGCATCCTTGCGGTTGTTGACTATTAGAGTCGGTCCCTTAAGTTAATTCACTGCAGCTTTTTCCATTCAGTAGTTATGTAAGGCATTAAAACTCACTTCCACATTTCCCAGTGATGCTAACGGCACGAGGTCTTTGATTCCTTGGGGAACACGGAACGGGCCATCTGTCCCTCAAAGCCAAAAATCAATGATTGATTGTCTTAATCAATCTAACAAACTTTACAAGATACATTGTGTGCAATCTAAAAGCAGCATTTTAAAGTCAGACCCTTTATTATGCGTCCAGAGCTGGCCTTTTTTTTCAGCTCGCTGACTTGTACACAAGTTAATTTAGTCCCAGAAAACCACAAGAAAACATTCGGCGGTTGTCAGAATTTCAACAATGTACTTCAGCTCCTAGATTTGAAGAAGGTGCAGTCTCCCAACAGTACCCTCTGTGTCACGGTGTTAAACAGCAACACCAGCTATAATAAGGCCCGGCATTTTATTGCAGGGAAGATACCAAGGCTGCAGACAAAAACAACAACAACAGCTCATCTCTCCGCTCCTCCTCCTCCTCCTCCTCCTCCTCCTCCTCCTCCTCCCTCTGCCCTCTCATCAGCATGACTCATTCGAACATTGTGGTGTTTTTTCAAAAATCCCTGAGAAGACCTTTACTCGAGATGGGGCCCGGGACGCTGCTTTTTAAATATTTACGAGCCACTTGATAGGGGCAGCTGGGTTCTTGACTGCCGTCCCCGCCGTCCCCTGGCAGCGAGTGCCAGCCTCAAATCCACATTATGCCTCGCTCCCACCATCAGGCGCACAGGGGACTTTAAATGGCCATTAGGCGACCATTCACAGGAGTTATGGCAGCTTCACTGCAAAGTTGTAACAAGCCTGCAGAGAGAATTGCACTGTGGAAAATAAATGTGAGTAACGATGCCCTAAAGGAGCAGTAGCATTTTGGCTCAAATTATAGTGTTTCTTCCTCCCTAATTCGACAGGGAGTTAAACACGAGTTTGATAAACAATCGCTGTCGGTCGGTGGCGGTCCTTGAACATCGGTGGTAACAACTAGTTGAGTGCCTGTGAACAGACGTGCTGGAAACCTTTTGTTGACCTTTGAACTGTGATGGGTCTGTGACCTATGACCTTAGCCCGAGGGAGGGAACACAACGCTTCTGTTCATGTTTAACCTCAGGTTTGTCGGTCATTGTGATGCAGCAGTTTTTGTAGCCCTGAACACTGACTCAACATTTCAAACGTTTAATCTCAGTTATACTCCTCACATTGTTGTCACATTTAGGTACACAGTTACCAGGAATCCACATGGTTTTTATTTCTAGTGTCCTTTTAGCTATTAGACCAATGTGTCCCACCATAGTCTGACCTTCGATCTGTCTTCATTCCCCTGATTAGGGAAGCCATCAACAGGCTGTGTGACACTGTGCCAGGCGGAAAGGGAGCTTGGAGGAAGAAGGTTAATAGCAAACTTTAAACTTACTGTGCATGTTTCATTATACTATTGTTACTAAATACTAAATTGTTTTATCCCTGCTGGAGAACTAGATGAGTTGAAGTTACCACACAGGTTAGTACAGTGGTTTTAAGAAACTTAAGACTGTCTATGAAAATCAATTTGGTACACATGATGTCTGAATTTGTACATAAACAAAAGACAAAACAAAGTGTTTTGTCTCTCATAAACAAATACAGTAAATACAGGATGACATTTCTGTTTTCTGAATGTACAGTTTTAAATATGTGATTGTAATTTCCACCGTACTCTTGTTCTTTTTTTTATTACTTACGTAGGCCCATAACAAAGCTCTCCAGTCCGTCATGGGGAAGAGTAACCTGCGATTTGCAGGCATGAGTATCGCAGTCAATATTTCCATAGATGGCCTTGGTCTGCTTGTCCCCACCACACGACAGGTAAGATGCTATATAACTACATCTGTGCACAGGTTGGACTGATGTATTTGCCCAAATAGCCTTTAATTAAATGTTATTGTCTACTGCTGAAAAGAAGGTTTCTTCTTCACCACAAATAAATTAAAAAGCTTTCAAAATAATATTTTCTGTTATGAATTCATTAAAGGGCCAGTGTGGAGCATTTGGGAGCGGTTCCTCTTCACAGAGTCCGCCATGTTGCTCCACCATGTTTCTACAGTAGCCCAGAACGGACAAACCAAACACTGGCTCCAGAGAGAGCATTTTGTGTTTTGATGCCAAAATGGGCCGACTGCAGAGTGATAAAGTACCTGGATCTTCTGCATCCATTGGGCCCATAGAGCAAGCGAGAGCCTTTAACTCAGCCCTAGCCCTCGCTCCAGCCTCGGTCTGGGTCTCATTCATGTGAACGGAGGAAGGAAAATAACTCTGGATTTGGCTTTTAGTGCATTTTATAACTTTTAGGACCTAATGATTTAAATAAAGGCTATACAAGTGTTCGTACTTTGAAGTTGATTTACCTAAAAAAAAAATTATCCGCTGATTTACAGACGTCTCTTTCCCAATGTAAGTCTATAAGAAAAAGTATTTTTGGGCCCAATGGCATCACGTGACAGACCCGGAAGTTGTTATTCCACCACTTGGCCACTAAAAATTTGCTTCAAAGCCCAGCACTCTTCCTGGGGGTTTGGTGAAACTGCAGTAACGTGAGCCGCAGAGTACAAAACCGTGGTACCGCCAGCCGCCGTCTGACTTCTGCTGCTCCTAAAGTAGAGTTATTATGGTAAGGATGGCCTCTAAGGGAAGAACTGCAGTGGTTTACATGAGGTTCAGAGGCTTTTCCTTCTTGCTGAAAACAAAAATGTGGCAAAAAAAAAATACTGATTGTTGTTTAGTTACACCAAACAAAAGTTAAAGTATATTGACATCGCTTCAAAACATGAATCTTTTGAACTCTGGTTTGTAGTTCACTGGAACAATTTTGTATTTTGTATTCTAGTCTTCTTGTCTGTTGTTGTCTGTATCCACATTATTGAATGATGACATGTCAAAGTAGAATATTGGCAAACCTCTGCCTCTGTTTTATCCACTTGTCTCTTTCAGGTGATAGCACACCATCCCATGCAGTCCATCTCATTTGCCTCTGGGGGAGACTCAGTGAGTCCCAGCTCTCCTTTACGTTGTTGTTGTTGTTGTAATGGACATTTTGGCAGACTGCACATATCTGGCTGGACTCCATTTTACTGGCTTCCAATCTCATGACCCGAAGAATCAATGACGGCTTTAATTTAGTTATATATGTCTAATTTATCTGGTCTAATTGAATTTATCCGCCTTTCTGTTACAGGACACGCCTGATTATGTTGCATATGTGGCCAAAGACCCAGTGAATCAGAGAGGTATGTCCTGAAAACCTTCAGTTTCTAACCACATATACAATAAGGGGTTGCATCTTAAACATGGCTCACTCAGAGGGAAGCTCACTTTTGCATGTATTTTATGTTGCCGCAATTGATTAGTAATACAAAAAAGTGATTTTCAAGCATATCCACCATTTGGAAACAACATTCCTGATATTAAAGACATCTACTATAGTTCTTGATTTAAATATATACTTCTGAACAAGATCTCACCATATTAAAAAGAAACAAAATCTAAATTAGCGTATTTTTGGAAAGAAACGCTTCAAATAGTGGGATTAATACTGACCCAGGTTCTTACTCCTAAAAGTGTGTCGCCGCTGGTGAAAGACGTCCTCTCTTGTTTTGTCTCCTTCAGCCTGTCACATCCTGGAGTGCTCAGACGGTTTAGCCCAGAGTGTCATCAGTACCATCGGACAAGCCTTTGAGCTCCAGTTCAAACAGTACCTACACAGTCCTCCCAAAACTATGACGTCTATGGAGAGGTAACATGCTGCACAGACACAATCATGACTTCTGTGAAATTATGAAAAGTGTTTTTGTCACTGTCCTCCAAATCTGTGGAGCGGTGACACAACAGTAATTCATTGATTTCTAAAACAACAGGCACCATGATGTTAAGAAATAATTGTGTATTTTTTCTCCCCATAGCAAAATTCTAAAAATAACTATTACCCTTCTAATATAATTTAGAGGATGTAAACATCAACCATACCACAGTTACATACATTAAGGCTAATTTCAGCAAATGTCAATGAAACATCTGTTACTTTATGAAGATTGACACCGACAGGAAGTGAAAATGGTGGTTGGAACAATCAATCACACTTACTTTGACATAAATACGGACCAGGCGTCCTCCATAAAACAGCTTAGTCGCATTTTCTACCACAAAAACCACCTGATCTACTGTACAACTCTCACATTTCTTTGTTATTTATTACAAGGAGATGTGATAGTTCGTTCTTGTATTACCTCGGAGTCCATCTTATGATATTGATCCTCACGGACCTTCTCACCTCTTGGACCAAACCTCAGGTGTAGCAGTGATGCTACTGGAGGAACTCCAGACTGTCAGTCCTTTCTATTCTGGTTTCAAATGAATGTCTTCCTGCTGCCAGCAGCAGCAGCAGCAGCAGCAGCAGCTCTGGTGATCTATATAAATCTCCTGCAGATTTATATAGATCACTTTCGGATGTGGAAATGTCATCTGATCGGACTGAATCCATTTGAGAACCCAGATCTCCTTATCATTATTATTACTATTAATATCACTATAGAAAGTAATACTAAAATAATAATTAGCAACATGATGATTGTTTAGATCAGCGTATGGCTGCCCCCTCTTAGTGGATTAGTCGACTAAGCAGTGGTTTTGGTCTCAGTCGACTTAGATTTCTTTAGTCGATTAGTAATTTTTTATGCTTTTTCATGCTGAATGACTTATTTCCAAGAAACTTGTGAGCACATCTCTGGTAAACACAAGATTTAAAGTGGTGCTTTTGTGTGATTCTTTGTGGAGAAACTCAGTTTTACAGATCTATCGATTAAATCAACTAATCGATTAATGGACAAAATCGCATGAGCGTTAGTAGACTCCTTTTCTATCATTGAGTAAACTGACAACCCCTCACTAAGTGACATATTTTATGGATTGTATTCAATGCATAACAATAATAGTACAGAACAACTGATAAATTGTACAATTAACCCAATTAGTGAGCGCAATAACTGCAGAAAGTTTGTGTAAAACGAGTGATTTGGATGAAATTTGAGCTGATTATTTTCTTTGAATTTTTCAACAAAAATTAGTTTTCCTGTTATTTTTAGAAACTATTAATACAATTCTGTCTCTATAATAATTTTTTAAAAATCGTACATACTTAATATGCTTCTTCTTTTTGACAGATTCAGTGTTCTTTTCTCCCTGATGCTTGGCCATTATCTTAATAATAATCCAAACTTAAAAACAACAATTCAATTTAGTTTTCTTCACAGAAATTAATTGAAATGCTGAGATATGTATACAGTATTTTTTTTTTTAAGTTGTCTTACACACCATAAAATCAAGAAAGCCTTGCGTGAAGCTTTGGCGACCCCTAATGGGGGGTCTAGTGGGAAACCAGTGGTTTAGATTATAGAAGTTGAGGTATTAAATGTGTAATAATAATAATCAAATGTATCTTTTCACTTCTTCAGGTCTGCCAGAACAGAGGAGCAGATGTGGGGGGAGGATGAGGACTTCTCTGAGCATGACTACTACAACAGCATCCCAGGGAAGGAGCCTCCTGTTGGGGGAGTGGTGGACTCCAGGCTCAGGTCCAGTGGAGCCCTGCTGGGCCACATCCACACACAACCACAGAGCAAGACAGCAGCACAGGTGAATCTCACAGACACGATTTATAAGTCAGATCAGGTTCTGGATGCAACCCTTACCATGTAATGTTATCACAGATGTAATAGAAGCTACATCTGGTCATTATCACGTCGTGTATGACTAAGCTTTACCACACACTGGCAGCCAGACTCCAGGTCTTTAGAGCTTCCTCATAAACTAGTGACTGATATGTTTTTTTTGCTGCTCCTTCCCTGTATTGTTTACATGGAATTAAACAGTAGGAGCATGAAAATATACTCCATAACTGTCTTCCTGATGTGCCTGCACCATAATTGACAAAGATGGATGTGATTACATAAAGAGCTTTGGCCTCCTACGTTGCCTACCGCGTGAGAGAAATCATCGCTCTCTCTCCCTGCAGCTTGTTCAAAATATGGTGACATGCTGTAGCTAATGTTTCAAATAGAGTGCTCCAAAACTACATTATGTGGGGGACAAGAAGAGATGAGAGAGTTGTCCATTCAGGTATAGAGATACAGATGTATTTAGGATGTGTTCCTCTGGTGTGTGTCTGCAGATGGGCTCTCCAGCAAGGAGAGAGCAAGCATCTTATCCCCCTGGTCAGCTGTGCTATGAACTGCACTGGGATACGGAGACGACCAGCAGCTCAGGTGAGACATCCTGTGGCCGTACACAGGTACAACATCTGGGGGAAATTGTACTTTTCTCTCGGTACACAGCCAGTCATTACTGAATGAAACTTACTTAACACAAAGACAAGCTCAGTGTTTGGAGCCTTCTCAAGATCACCCTGATAGAGTTAAAATTCTTGGGCTCATTAATCAGGATGACCTTTCTGATAAAAGAGTTGGTTCAAGTCGTCCGTCATATTTGATAGGAGCGTCTTCAAGATTCCCAGAAATCCATTTAGATGATTACGATAGTTAATCTTCCAATTGTCATTTAACGTTTATGAAAAGTGACATAGCAAAACAGTTATAATGAAGTTAGAATACAGATAACCAAATTTAATTGACTACCACTTTATCTACCAAACTTTTCAATCAAACAAACTTTTTTTTTATATTTATATAATCTTTCTTTCAGGTTGGTGAAGTTCAAAGTACTTAAAACTAAAAGCAAAACTAATTGCATTGCTCAATGGTCCAATAATAAGAATATGAAAAGTATTATACAGTAGCAAGACTTTTGA
Organism: Sebastiscus albofasciatus; assembly: GCA_916701655.1. Lineage (NCBI taxonomy): Eukaryota > Metazoa > Chordata > Actinopteri > Perciformes > Sebastidae > Sebastiscus > Sebastiscus albofasciatus. The sequence continues at coordinate 124,389 of CAKAOI010053763.1, read as the reverse complement.
CATTATGATATAATGGATAAGATTCAGAGAACTTTAGTGGAGAAATTTGCAATAAACACCCAGCAGTTAACATTTTATATTTAATATTAATGTTGTGAGAAGCTTCCTTCCTTCTTCATAAATATTTTTGGGGCATTTTCACTTTTATTAGACAGTCACACTCCAGAAGCTACCTTCTCATTGGTGGCTACATACAATTGCTCTATAATTATGACATTAACAATACACATCCACTTTAGTACATAGTCAAGTCAAAGTGTTTATTGTCATATGCACAGTTAAAAACAATAAAATGTGTCCTTTGCTTTCTGCGCTGAGTGACATTTACAAGGAAACACACAGTATAAGAAATACATACAAGGAAATATATACATAAAGAAAGAACACTATGTACGATATACAATAAATATAGATAGAGAAGAATGTAATGTACAAATTTAAAATAACAGAAAAATAGAGGAACTGGTTTAATTGCTTAGCTTATTTATGTAAATAAGTACATACACTTGGGCATCTGGCAAAGCTCAATATTTCAAGTTGTGATTTCAACCACTAGAGGGAGCCAAACAATAAGAAACACTCACACACATCCTGTCAAAATGATGAGGAGAAAAAAATGTCAAAAAATGTATTGAGTGCACCTGTGTTTCTCAGGTATGACATCAGATGGTTACCTGTGTGCTGACGGCCAGCCGCCAAGCAGCAGAGATTACGAGGAGCATCAGTACGTTAACACCCAGAGTCTGGAAAACCTGGATTCACTGGCACAGGGGCCCAATGGACACAGAGGGTCCAGAGCACCTGATAGTCCAAAAAAGGACCTCTTTGACATGAGTAAGTCCTGAGAGTTAGTGGGACACATTCTCACACATATATTTAAGATAAACTCATTGTTTTATTTGAAAATATTGTCCCTGTAGGGCCCTTCGAGGACGCCCTGAAACTCCACGAGGCCTGTGGAGGAGGTGTCGGGGCTGGAGGGGTAGGTGTCCGGGTCCTGGAGGACCAGTGGCCCAGCCCTCCACGCCGTCGGGCCCCCGTGGCCCCAAACGAGGAGCAGCTCCGCAGGGAGCCGTGGTACCACAGCCGCATGAGCAGGCGAGACGCAGAGAAACTCCTGGTCCGAGACGGAGATTTCCTGGTCCGGGAGAGCACTACCAACACGGGACAGTATGTGCTAACCGGCATGCACTGTGGCCTGCCCAAACACCTGCTGCTAGTGGACCCAGAGGGAGTGGTGAGTCATACTATACATACTACTTAGAAGGTTTGTGCTGTATGTAGTAAACACAAGAACTTACATCCTCCCTTCTTTTGCTGTCCTCCGTACAGGTCCGAACCAAAGACATGTTATTTGAGAGCATAAGCCACCTTATCTCATACCACCTTCAGAACGAGCTGCCTATTGTAGCAGCAGAGAGTGAGCTCCACCTCAAACAGGTGGTCAGGAGGAAACAGTGAGCCACCTGGCCACGCATGGGACGGTAAGCATGACTAAAATGATTTAATGATTGAAAATGCAGATATTAGTGGGGCAGTGGATGGTAAACATTAATTTCATGCATGTTTTAAAGAAAATATAGCTGGTTGCGGGAGATCAATTGTAATTTAAAGGGTAACTTTGGTATTTTTCATCCTATGTTCCCATGTTTTTGTGTCTAAGTGACCAATAGGGACAACAATTTTTGAAACTGGTCCAGTATTGAGGGAGAACGCTGTAACCAGCAGCTGCGAAACAAGCTCCGAGGGCGTGAGCAGTGTCAATGTAACGTTACATCCACTAAAAGTTCTTGTTTAGGCTATTGACAGGCTCAGATCGTTATTATAAGTGTCTGACAACATGATGGAAAGGACCCTACAGGGAAAAGGAACGTTTGTCTTACATTCCGCTTGATCCGGTCTGTTTGTTATTTTGTCCAAGTCCCGCTTAAGGAAAAGTCTCTGTTGTGAAGTCTGAATATCTGTATACTCTGGCTCAAATTAATACGGGCAGCCATTGAATTCAAAGACCTCATCCATATTGTCGAAATCATCTAAATATTCAGCCAATATTTGAGATAACACTAAGCTACACTTTCTGTACTCCAACACAACAAACTCTGTCTGGCTTGCGTTTCCACCGTGGATGTATTTCACTATTCTTAGTCACCTTGTGAATGTTGTCAGACACTTATTATAACAATCAGAGCCTGTCATTGCAAAAACAAGCACTTTTAGTGGACGTAAATGACGGTGCCAGCTTGCCCCAATAGGATTACATTGCAGCCTGTGAGCAGCTGCCGTCTACAGCGCTCTCCCTCAATACTGGACCCATTTCAGAAATTGTTGTCTCTATTTGTCAGTTTTTTACACAAAAACATGGGAAATTACAAGTTAACAACAGTAAATATGAGTGAATTACATTTTTGCATTCAATAAATGCACAGATCATCTAGTGTCAAGCATGTGACTATTGTATCTACAAGCCTAAAAAAATATTTTATTGATGTCCAGTCTGTGCCAAAAATGATCACCCTTCTTTGTCTACTATATTTCACAGCTGAATTCTTGAGCTCCCATGCAAAAACCACAGAAAAAAAGCAATTATGGAAATAATGTATCCCACGTGGAACAAAGGATATCACTGATACTTTCTTTCCATGAACAATTCCGCTAAGGAGAGTGAGGCATCTTTCTCTGCCTTTTGCCTACCAGAGATCAACCAAACTATCCCTCACCTGTCACAAACTGTCATAAACTCCTCAGCATGAAGCTGTTAAGCTAACAAAACCAACCAGAATCCACAGTTTGACTCGTTTCACAGCCGGAAGAATTATCAAACAATGTCATAAAATAAAGCGACAACTGTTTGAAGAGGACCCGACTGCTGGGAATAAAAAAGGATTTGATGCACAGAGAACTCCTCCAATGCCTGTAATAGTGAAGTGCTTCCAGTACACCACGGCTTGCCCGACCACCAGTCACTCACAGAACAAATAATGGACATCGCCAGAACAAAACTGTGTCATAATCTGGTACAGACACTATTAAAAAAAACGAAAGATGTCAGGTTATTCAGTGGTTCATTTCTGTGTAAATGCAAGAAATGAAAATACTGTGAGACAATGAAGAAATATCTGTTTCACTGGAATGTAAAAACTGTTTGTTGTTATGTTTTCTGCAGTACCTGACTCTGAGATGGCACAATGGAAACACACGGAGCATGATTCAGTGCTGGATTTATGAAATAGCTATTCATATTTCTGCCTCTTTTTTTTGTGTTTCTCCATGATGATCGAGGCACCAAATCACACTTAAAAAGAAAATGCATTCATACTATCTTCATATAGACAGCCAAGTGGACATGCAGTACATTGTCTTTATCACATTTACCATTAATATCAGTCATTTCTTTTTAAGGGCTGTTCATAGTGTGTTAAAGACATGCTCTATGTGTTATATAAGCCTGTGAACATTACTGGTCAGACTCAAATGAACACTACATCCCGGGTTAAAAACTCTGCATACAGACTCAGTATATCCATGCCTGTATTCCCACAGCCCCTCCAACTTCAGTGCCTTAATAACTACAGAGACAGGCATTCGTGTCAGAGTGTATATAATGTCCATTTATGCTCCTAATGCAAACGTTTTCTTGCCTTGCCAATGAACGACTGAACAAACGTCAGGACGATTAAGCTCTTATACTTGTCAACAGTCACGTAAGCTGCTCTTGTTTTGGGCTAAATGTTTAATACTGTCTTATTGTGTCTTTATGTGTGGCCCTTATAACAAGCCCCTCACTCCTCTATGGTGATTGATATAAAAGAAAGGGGATTTGGACTTTAAATCCTTTATTTGTCAGGGAAATGCATCACTTTATTGATCGTCCTTATCCCACGTCTGTGTCTTCACATGTCAGTGACTTGCTTGTGTATTTCTGCTCCTTGGCTGCAGTGACAGTAAGTCCCCATTTTTGCCAATCTAATACTTTAAAATCTTACTAGACGTAGGTGATATACTTTATTGCATTTCTCTCTGTCAGTAGCTACATATCTTTAAGCAAGGCCCTCCACTGTTCTTGGCTGCAGCCTCACGAATGCACAGAGAGACGAGGCGGCGAGCTACGAGGCTTTTGGTGAGGTCCAAATGATTATTTCAGATCTCCCCTTTTGCTTTCTCAGGAATTTCTTGGATTTGTTCTTCTTTGATTAATGGCTTTTTTGTCAATAAAACTAATTGAAAAGAGGGTACAATTCAAACGGTAGTTTGTCATTTGTGAGTCTTCATATGTGCCAGCTAATGTAGCGGCTCCACGGTTGAGCCCAGCTGTCCCAACTTTCAATGCTCACATGCTACAGCCAAATTAAGACTTCAGCTTTTCATCACCCCAAAAATAGATGTGAGGGACAAGCTGTTGCTTTGGAAACCTATTGTTTGTTTAATCTACAGTATCTGTGCATGAAGCGAGTTACAAAGAACGGGATCAACAGCAGCATAGCAATTCGTTTTTCTTTTTTATTATAACAATATTGTATAAAATCAATAGGCTTGTCACACAATCAATACACATCTTCTAAATAACCACTCTATTCACATTCTGCTACCATAAACCCCTGACTTATAGGCTGCTGTCAGTTAACGCATCCAGCCCTGAAGGCACTCTACAGTTTATTATTCTTCCACTGTTTGCTTGCTTTGTTAGTCAAGCCTCGCGGCTGTTGTTTAAGTTACTGTATTGTACACATGCAGCTATGTCTGAGTTGTATTTGGCTTTCTAGACAAGACGCTGGTCCCACAGGGTGCTGAGCTGGAGCTGCTTCATGCTGACCTGTAAAGGGACTGGAGGTGGAGAGAGACTTTTCAGTGTCACTACTGTGACATCCTCAGGATTTGGAGTAGAAGACCCTGCACCTCTTCGTCCATTCGGCCCTGCTGAGCAACACACAGACCATTGTAAGAAAACAAAGTTTCTACAATGTATTCCACATTGGTTCCTAGATGTATGAGCACAGAGAGAGCCCCCATAGGACAGACCCACTAGCCCTTCTGCAGCAGCGCTCAACTTTTTGGTGTCGGCCTTCAAGCAGGCCGTAAAAAGAGATGCCATCCCAGTATGGCAGGCAGTCACCAAGCCACCAAGGTATAGACTAAGACTGTAGGTACATACATGAAATTTGACCTCTGAAGGTCTCTAACCCATCCTAATCACTTAGGAGCAGTGGGTTGCTTTGAAGCAGCTCGGGGAGCAACTTGGAGTTCAGTGTCTCGCTTAAGGACACACGTGCAGACTGTAGGAGCCGGGGATCGAACCACCAACCTTGTGGTTAAAGGACGATCCGCTGAGTTACAGCTACCCCGAGGTAGGTAGAGGCTCCTGCTGATTATACTGTTCATACGATCAGATTGCACAGATTGACTGTAACCTAATAGGCCTCTACCAAAGTGTGAAAACACAGACCGAGGAGAGAAGTTATGTTCCCATATATACTCTGTACACCCAGACACATTTGGTCATGGTCATGCATTCTGAACATCATGCTTCCCTCCGCCTCTCCTATGTAAAGATGTAAGAGAAATGACCTTTCCTGGCACACTGGTCAATGCCAGATGCACCAGGAAGAGAGGTTAAACAGCCTACAACATACCCAACCTGCCAAAAGCATGAAGAGGAACTAAGGAGCCAACAGTTCCCTTAAAGGTCAACGACACCTGAGCAATCTCTCATTACAGTCAACATGACAAAAAGAAATAGCTAATGTGTACAAATTAGTTGTGGGATATGATGAAACTGATAGAACAAGAGAGAGTGAGTCAAGCATCTTTTCCCTGCACCTCATCTGAAATTTCATCCCCTTTTGTCTGGTAAGCAGAGATGGTGGACAGATTATTCCCGCCGCTCTTAATTGTCTGCACCACAAAGGTGGACAAACTCAAATCCAGCAGTCGGTGCCATTCACAGTCCAGACTACAAGTGGCTGTCCAGCACATGGAAAATCTCTTACATCTCATTACAAAGGTTCAAGTCTTAATTTGTGTTTTGGTGCGTACAGTATGTGTGCGTTCAACTCACCTGTACAGCTGCCAGTAAATGCGAACGGTACACAGCCACAACCTGTTTGTGCTTTCTCTCCCAATCCTGCAAAAAGGTCACAGAAAATGTAACTGTAACGTGAAGATTTAAGTGTACGTTTTGTCATTTTTTTATAAATGATGGTCGGTTTATACCGAAGAAGAAAGAAAAACATTTTTTTTCCTCACTTCACACATCCCTAGTGTCAATGTTCTCCTCACCTGGAGCTGCTGGGTGAGTATGGCGATCCTGTTCTGCAGTGCCACTTGCTGCCCGGGGTTACCATGATGGGTAGATGAGGAGGAGGAGGAGGAGGAGGTGATGCCCATAGGAGGTGACAGAGCTCCCAGGGCCTCCTTTAGCCGAAACACCTCCTTGGACAGCTCAGTTACCTGCACGAAGACACAGATGTCAGTTTGGCTGCCTTAAAGGTGCTTCACCAGCAGCAGCAGCAGTTTGAGCTCTCACCTTGCGGTCTTTCTCCTTGATGAGACCCTGGGACTCCTGGATGCCCTTGTGGAGCTCCTGGATGTGGCTGGACTGAGCCTGGAGTTCGGCTAGCTGCTGTTGCACCGTGGCCAGCTGGGACTCGGCCACCTGCCGCTCACTCTTGTTGAAGAGAGCCTCCCTCTGCACCTGGAACACCTAGACCAGTAAAACCACCAGTGGCAGCCTGTCATTTCAGCAAGACTGTCTATGATTGGTCACTTCTCAAATTCACATGCTTTCTGCTTATATAGAAATAGAGGCTGATCCAGGAGCAGTGGAGATTGATATTTAAAGGGGAAATACAGCTGCTGCTGTAATTAATATCGACAGGTTCATACAGAAATACACTTGGTCGTCTTTAACATTTCCACAGTAGCATCTTATGCAATTCCTTGTTTCCTGTTTTCATTCTCTGAGTAAAATGTAAAATATTTCTTCTCCACAATCATTATTTCCTTGTCTGAGTTTTTGCTCACGGGAATTTCCAGTTTCCTGCGGCAACAGCTCTCTCTTTGATCTTCATACACCCACGCTAGAGTGCACATAAATACAGTAAACTAAGCTACAGTAAATCTATACACTTTTGTTGCCATGTTCAACTGTGTTTTTTGTCTCAGGGAGGTGTGACTTTGTGACGATACTGCCTCCAATACCAGCACAAATATACATACTTAATACACTAAATGTTTTATTTGGTTCCAAACAGACCATGTTTTTGTATAAATTACCTTCTACTTTTAGCAAGACTCAATTTATGAAGTACATCAAATGTGTGAAAATGTGACCCTTTATTAACCTCTGTGTTTGCCAACCAGTCAGAGAGGCAATTACCCAGCTTACAAAGTGAGAGTTTTTATATCTGAAAGGAAATAACTTTTGGAGTGTACATACAACACTACTTCAGTGCATCAGTAAGCTCATACACAGAGGGATCAATGAAACAGAGGGACGCACTGAATAGAGAAAGTAATACACATATGAATAATGTAAAGGCAGGAAAAATGCCTTCATGGAACACGGCCCACTTTGTGGCAGACACAATAACATCTAATGTGGCTTTAGAGGGGATTGGAGAAGGCAAACACAATAACACACACACACACGCACCTCAGTGCAGGTCTTCTCGTGTTTGCGAGTGAGGTCGTTGAAGCGGGCCGTGACGGCGTTGATCTCAGCCTGCAGAGAGAGCCGCAGGCCCTCGTGGTCCTCCTTGGAGATCAGACCCTGTTCTGCAGCCTTCTGGGACTTGAGCTCTCTGAGCTCCATCTCCTTCTCGCTCAGAGCCTCCTGAGCTGCGGCTGCACTGCTCTCGCTGGCCTGTAGGGAGCGCTGGAGCTCTGCCTGAGAGGCACGAAGCACAAGGATAGCCTGATTAATTATAATGTACAGTCTGACCAGTATTATACTTAAAGAGGAATTATTATGCTATTGTGCTTTTTCCCTTCCCTTTAGTGTGTTACATAGTTTTTTGTTCATGTAAAAGGTCTGCAAAGTTACAAAGCCCAAAGTCCACGCCAAAGGGAGTTACTCTCCCCCACACAAACACTGCTCCTGAACTGCCTGAAACACCTTGCTTGAAGTCCCGCCTTTTCTTCCGTAACATGGTGATGTCACCAAGTAACACACTAGTTTGGCACACCTTCAAGCAATGCTAGTCAGAGCGGAGCTGGAATTAAATAAATCATGTAACAACCCACTGGATTATCAGAAATATACATGCTATGCTCTGAACCCTGTCTGGATTATAATTCCTTCTAGTCCTACCAACTAACAGTGAAAAAGACACTAAATAATGATCAACAAATACTGTTGTACCCCCTTGTTAATCAAAACCAGACAACCCACTAGAAGCAGCTAAAAACAGCTGCTACTAACAGATAAGCTGCTTTAACTTCCCGTTCAAAAAGCCTCTTCTAAACAGAGGATAACTTACTTTGTAAAAACTAAATCTCAACTAAGGGGCAGTCATTTCTGCCTCCTGGATTATTAAATTAATGAAGCAAGAGCATTTAGTACAATGAGAAAAGCAACATTTCATCTTCTAATAAAAACCCTTCATCTGAATCTGTACGCCTAATTTTAGAGATTTGCATCGGAAATTATGAACAAAAAATGTCAAAATGTAAAACAAAACAGTAATTGAAAATAAATAATAATAATGCTAATAATAATACAAATAATAAAAACAGTATTAAAACTATAATATAATAAAAAATCCTATTTCTAAAATGTTTTGGATGATAAGATGTGCACTTCCTGCTGACCTTGACTCTCTCATGCTCCTCTCTGGGTACAGCGTCCTGCATGGTCTGCAGTTTGGTCTCAGCCTGACTCCGCAGGGTCCTGTCCTCCTGGAGCTCCTGCAGCGTCTGAGCTAGCTGCTCCGATACCGCGGACAGCGCCTCCTTATGTTTCGAGAATGGCACTGCGTCTTTCAGCTGCAGGGCGTCCTGGGCCCGGCCCTCTCGCTCGGCACACAGACAGTCCAGAGCTTGGGCTGCTTCCTGCCTCGCCACCTCCAGTTCCTCTCTCACCGCTGCCATGGAGCGTCTGGAGTGCTCTGATTGGACGTAGGCATGATCAGTCACAACATGGACAGAAAATGTTAAATTTTACTTTCTTACTTAAAGAAGAAAAAAAGCAGCACTGCACACCTGATATGCCAGAGGGCTCTGAGCTCTCTGAATGCTCCTCCTCTTCTTCTTCCTCCTCGTCATCATCTCCGCGTGGAGGAGGCCTGAGTCTCTCCAGATCCAGCAGAGCAATGTTGAGCCTTCTAGCCACGTCCGCCCTCTCCCGGGCCAGCTGCTCACACTGGAGCCCCAGAGACACCTGCACCTCCTCCAACTCCGAGCGGGGCACGCACTTCCTCAGCTCCCCCTCTAGTTCTGCCAAACGCTCCTGGAGACGACGGACCTGATCTCCATCTCTTGCTGCTCCTCCCTCTTTCCCCGACGTCCTGCTCTCTGCCAGGGCTGCCTCCAACTCAGCAAGTCTGTCACGGAGGCCCTTCACTGTTTCCGTCTCTTCTCCTTCGCCGTCTTCTTCTTTCCTGATCTCTTTCTGGGACAGAGCAGCACGGAGCTCCTTTACTTTCTCTGTCAGCTGTTTGATTGTGTCACTGTCCCGGCTGTTCTGACCGCCTGCATCGCCCTGTCTCTTAGCTAGCTCCTCCTCTAGCTCCGTCACCCTCGCTCTCAGCTGCTGCGCCTCCTGGCTCGGGCCCTCCTCTGCAGCCCCAGCACCTGCCAGGGCGGTATCCCCTCCAACACACTCCACAGAGAGCACCCCAAGGCGCATCTGCTCTTTCAGCTCCTCCAGCTCGGACTGGGAGGAGGCCAATTGCTCCTTCAGCCCTCGCAGCTTCTCCTTCAGAGCCTCCATGTTCTCTGCATCTGGACCTCCTTCCAGAGATTTCTCATCACCTCTGCAGAACAAGACAAAGATTAGCAATCTGTCATGCATGTCTCTCATCACACCATAACCCTGTACTCTGGGTTATTTCCAGCACTGATCAATATGGTATATAATATGTGGATAACATCCTGGATTAATCTATCATCAAAGCTGACGGTGACATTACTTGATTTGTCCGACCAACAGTCCAAAAACCCACAAATATTCAATTTACAAACATATATAAAGAGAGAAAAGTATCAAATCCTCCCATTTGAGAAGGCTAAACCAACATATGTTTGGCCTTTTTGCTCGATAAATGATTTGCTGTACAGGCGTACAAGTGTGACCTGCGATAATACAAATACACATATATTCCTCGGTATGGTAGATAAGCAACAAAGCTTTGAGAAAAACAAGAATGATTATGTAATAGAGGTCAAGACACCATCAAATACATGATGTCATGAGTGCCTGCTCAGCCTCCAGCGTGCTGCGGGAAAGAATGTAAATGCTCAGCATGTTTAAAAATGGCCCCAAGCAGAAACTGCAAAGGTGTGCACATCCCAGAATAACGGCCTGATCTGATACAGTAGAGTTCAAGTGAATGTGATCTGTGATGGCCATTTTAGTTCGAATCAGTTAATCGATCTCACCGCTCCTCCGCCATGCTGGAGGCCTCGTCTGACGCCTGGGCCTGAGAGAGGCGCTCCTGGAGGGCTTCAAACTCCTTCCTCAGGGTCTCGTACTGGACTAGCGGGACAAAGTCGGAGCTGGAGGTCTGCAGGTCCGTGTCGTCCTTCTCAAACATCTCCAACATCTGTGCACAACACAGAGGAAATAATAGTAATGCATGGAGGCTGTCACCTTTCAATGACTGTTTATTAGTCATTTATCAGTCAGTATGTTGAGATATGTACGGCAAACTAAAATTATTGCACATAATTTACATTTTCCTTAGAATACAGTTAACATTTTTGGTATCAGACATTAGTTTTTAGTAAAGGCATTAATGCTTGGCTTGTAAGTAGGTGAGCACCATTGACTGCGGGTGCTCATTACTTAAAGGAGAACTCCAGTGATTTAGTATTGTACTTGTGCAGATTAAACAAACCCGTTCAGAATCAATGTAGCACTGGCCAAAGATATCTTGACTTTTAATCCTGTTAAACACATGGGTCAAGCTCCAAAAACACTCAATACTGCATTTTAATAATGAAACTGGTTTCATTAGATAAGGGGTCTCCAATAAGCAGCTAGTCCATTTCTGAATGGGTCGCTAAAGGTTCAAAGAATATGTCCATACATTTGATAACACAAAGTCACTGTGTAAACCTGTTTACAAATTATTTCTATCCAATCTTTCTGGCTGGTAGCAGTCTATGAACAGCGAAGGGAAAGGAGATGAAAACGACACTTAAAAGACAACAATCTCTGTTCAACAAACTGACGAAGGCAGCCAATGCAGCACCACAGGGTTTGTTTAGTGGCTCACATCCTAACAAAACACAAAAAGCCCTTCGCCTATGGCGGGAATATAATAGAGGCGATGACTGCGGTGGCTGAAACGTTATTAAAGTACCATAAAAGTAATTATGTCTGCTATTGGTGATGCACAACTTGGCGCTATGAGTAGCTCTTGGACGCTTTCTTTTTGTCAAATTAGCTCTCAGAGGAAAAAAAGGTTGGAGATCCCCGCATTAGATCCTTCCTTCCTGGCAAACTTCCTCATCTTTTTAACTCCACACCAGTTTGAAGCAAAGAGCTTCTGTTATAAATGTATTCATTATTTATAGATTGAAGCCCATGCAGACATACTGTAACCCTGGTGACATCACACCATGTTGTTTTCTCACACTTGACAAAGCTCCTCCAGAGCCATAGAAGACATTGTACAAAAAAAGTACTCCCAATGACGAGTAATCTGACTTTACGTGTAAAACTGGTGGTGGAGCTGCTCTTTAATTAACTTAAACCAATATGAGTTATGGAATCTTAGCCTGCCCTAAACCATTTAAATCACAGCAGGAGGTTTTGCTTCTAGTCTACTCTCCCTCTCTCTCTCTCTTTCTCTCTCTTTGCACTCATATCAGATCTTAGATTTCCTACTTTCCTGTCTGGCTCTTTTTCACACAGCAGGGCAGAACTGAAGTGGATGGCTCAGTTTATACAGTGGTGAATGAACTGCACCAGACAGAATCCTTCAAACTAACTGCAACCAGCATGACCCAGTTAGTGAAGAATGTCCACAAAATGACCCCCACGTCTGCATCTGATGCTGTTCTCTTCTATTTATACCTGTATGAATATAACGTGCATTAGTGTGCCACAGTGTGGCTTCATAAAGTTTAAGTGGTCATGACTAATGTTTGAGTCAGCCACTCCTGAACCTGCATCTTCATCTTCTGAGGGGGGGAACCACTTAATAATCACTTCACTATTAATTTATCCTCTTTAAAGAGGCCTTGGACTGAGGTTGTGCGTGTGAGTGAGAGAAAGAGAGAGAGACAGAGAGAGAGAGAGAGAGAGAGAGAGAAAAAGGAGGTGATGCTTGTGTGCTTTTATGTGAGTATTTCTTCAGTGCATATGCATGATTAGGTGTAGGTTCATACGTGTGTATTTGTGCATTTGTATTCTCCCTGACCTTACCTGTACTTTGAGAGCTAGTTCAGAGTTTTGTGAGCTAAGTTCCTCTATTTGTTTGCGTAGCTCAGCAACAGTTCCTGGGTCTCCGGGGACAGGGGAGGGGTCGGCCGAGTCTGCGTCTCCTTGAGAAGTGGCCTCATCCTGAGCAGGGGAGGCTCTGGAGCGCTTGGAGAGCAGCTTCTCTAGAGGGAAAGTTCAAGAGAAACCACGACAAAAATCAATCCGGGAACTTCCCGATGGGATACACACACACACACACAGGAATGCCTGTGTTGAATAGCAGGGAAGCACATGTACACACACATACCTGGGAAGTCCAACATTTCATCCATGTCCTCAGAGTCACTGGCCCCAATACCGTGACCTCCCTTCAGCTCCTCAAGCAGCTTGTCTCTCTCTGCCTCTGACTCCTTTAGACGCTGCTTTAGTTGGGACAACTAGGGTGTACACACACACATGGAAAAATGGTGGTTATAATAAGCAACCCTCAACCCCCTTTTACATGCGCATACGTCACAGAGCTCTAATGAATAGGCAGGTAGGGTTGCAGGTTGCGGTGCAGTACCTCCTCCAAGGCAGAGATGGCGCTCTGTTGCTGCTGCTCAAAGGCTTTGATCTTCTGGAGCAGGCGACCTCTCTCCAGACGCAGCCGGCGAATCTCCTCAAACACCTCCTCATCCTCTGCCTTACATACACACAACCACAACACATATGAAACCCTGATAAAGTCTGCATTTCATGTAATATGAAGGACAAATTATAACTAAACAGAAATCCAGATTGACGGTGCTAACCGGGGCTGGTTGCTGTGTTTCTGGAGGCTGGGGAGAAGGAGAAGGAGACGGGGGCTCAGGGGACTGGGGAGGTGGAGCAGGACTCTGGGGCTGTGGAGAGGGTGGCAAACCCTGGATCTTTGAGATGGGAAAACAGAATCAAATGAATCTTTGTTAGTCATCAAACACATAATACTCTTTAGTTAATCTCCACAGAGATATTACCAAAGGGATTTTTGTAAAATTAGTATCATTATGAATCCATAAGGCGAGCTTCTAGTTGTAGGGGCAGGGGGAAGTGTTTTCCATCCACCGAGATGTTTCTCACAGTACCTGCAGAGGAGAGCGAGGCGGCGGAGGAGCTTTCCGTTTGCGGGGGGTAGTGCCCCCTTGCATTGATGAGGCGCCTGAGGGGACTTGGGGGGGCTGCGTGGGGGGGGGGATGGGTGATCACAGACAAGCAGAGGTCAAGCTCAACGTAAAACGGGATAAATACGAGGAAGCTAAGATAAGACAAAAGGGTCAGCAACAAAAGCCAAGGAAAAGAAGGCGGCATACAAAAACAATGACCTCATATTGGAAAACATGCACAATATGATCTGCCAAAGTGGGGCCATGATCTCATTTGATGGAGGGAGTGATCCAACACGCAGCTATGCAACATTACCTCCTCGGCTGCGCCCTCAGGAGCTTCAGTACGTATGCGGAGGGAGAGAGACACACAGCAAGACACTTTAACCTCTAATGCAATGAGCTCCAGCAAACAGCTAGAGGCACAATATACACTCTCACTTCCTGTCACTGTTCTAACACACATTTTATACGAGTACCATTCATGCATCTTGTAGTAAATCCACCAAAATCTCCAATTATGGAATAAAAACGAATGTGGTTAAGCATCATGTGCACACCAAATCCTCTCCTTCATCTCCTTTTCAAACCAGCCACACATCTGTTTTCCATATATTTGCAATGTCTTTGTTGGGAGATAAAAGTGGGACAAGCCTTTCGTCTGTTTTTTTAAATCCCACTTTACAATCACACCCAGCTGTCCTCATGATCCAATTCCTCCTATTACAGTTTGTTTCCTGAGGGAGCAGAGAGACACTGCCAGGATCCAGAGCAGCACAGAAGCCATACACTGGTGACCTGTTTGATGTTGCTGCCACGTGTTTCACATGACGCTGACACTTTAAATTTAAAGAAAATTGCTGTCATAAGCTGGTTCATTTAATCCACTTGATTTAACATAACTAACTAGGCTTGATTTACACTAATATGATAATGGAGAGAGTGAATTGTCAAAAAAAAATAAAAAGACTTCATGCCTCATACTTTACCTGGAGGTGCTCCATCCTGCAACATTTGTATGATGCGTTGGTTGCCCGTGGTTACGCTGTAGTCGTTGGCTTTGTGTCCATCGGCGTCAACCAGCTGCGTGTTGGCCCCGCCTCTCAGAAGAGCTTCTACGGTCTCGTCGCCGTCACTCTCGCACGCCAGCATCAATGCAGACCTGCGATCCAAAACAAAATGTCATAATACAGTAACAGGAAAACAGCGAAAGAAAGCAAACTAACAATGCAGTAGAATCACACACATACATTTCAGACTCATTGGCCATTTCAGTGATGTCAGTTTGTCATTAGAAACATACAGTATCCTTAAGGAGGACCTATTATGCCTTTGTGCTTTTTCCCTTTCCTTTAGTGTGTTATATAGTTTTGTGTGATGTCACTAAGTAACACTTTTGCATAGTGTTTTTTTTTTACATTAAAGCATGTAAACATCTTGTAGAAACCCAAAATGCAAGTATGAACCTTAAAATGAGCATAATAGGTCCCCTTTTAACCTACAGAACTCTATCTTCAGGTTGTGACTCAGGATGACATTTTTCCATTTGATGTAATGATGTAGCCTGAAAGAATGTCTCTAATCATCCTCTCCAAGCAGATATCCAAAGCCAAACTGAAAGCTGCTGGAGGTCTTGACCTGCATCCTTCCAAATCTACCCCACACACTGGAGACTTTCTATGGGAATCCTTCCTGTATCCCGACCCAGACAACCCCACTGCTGTGAGAATAATCCTGCAGAGGTTTTTCAGTTCTAGCTTAGCTAAGAAGGCTGTTTCGTGCCGCAGTCGGCCTCAGCAGGCCATCAGTCCATCTGTCAAAGCTTCAGCAGCAGCAGCTACAAGAGAGAGATCCAGATCCACCAGTCCCTCTGCCTCATCAAACCCTGACTGAGTATCACCAACAGTCCAGTACCTTCCCTGGTTGTCCTGTATGTTTGCATCGGCACCACGACCCAACAGAAAGACGCACAGCTCCACTCTGCTCATCTGAGCCGCCAACATCAGAGGGGTGGCCCCGTCCTGCCAGACAGAGTAGATAAAAAGTGATTATCATTTATTTATTCATCTCATCTAACAATAAAAAAACAAAAAATGCAAGCCAAACTTGATATACTGTAAATAAACTCTACCCCATCCTGGACATCCAGACTGGCCTTGAAATCCCACAGGGTCTCAGAGCAGGACAAGCAGCCGCTGACCGCTGCAGGAAATAATCAAAATTATAGTCAATATCAGAGGTTTACACACAGTATAACATGTACTGTACTTCATGAAATGCAATTGAATATTTTAAGAACTACACTGTGCAGTTGGATGGTAGATAAAAGATTTTTATAAGTCCAGCCTCAGTGTTAAGCGTTCTTTTACACCTGTTTACATGCAAAGTAACTATTATGCAACCAAACTGGTGTCATATTGTGGTTCTGTAACTGTTACCTGCATGATGAAGCGCTGTCCTACCAATGCTGTCGGTGCAATCCACTGCTAATCTCTCCTGTCAGGTAAAAAAGAAATAACAGCTAAATATAAACCATCTGTAATTAAAATTCATGCTTGCATTATTCCATTTATATCGTACAGTATTCGTAGGTTAACCTGGCTGTGCTGTCATTGTGTTTTACCTGTAAGAGTCTCTTTAAACACTCTGGTTGGCCATTTTTGGCTGCGAGGTGAAGGGCGCTGAAGCCTGTTATAAAACAGACATTTATAAACAATCCATGACACGTGTGATTTAACAGCCTTTGCTTACAGTATGAGATAAAACTGTTACCTACCAGCGCCATCAATGGCGTTGACGTCTGCCCCGTGAGAGATGATGACCTCCAGACAGTCCAGCCGGCCTCTGGATGCACAGAGGTGGAACCTGCCAGAAGGACGAAGGCCGAAACATGTCACTAGTGTTTAGTGTTAAAAGTCCCTGGGAAGAATCACATGACCACCCCTGAAGCAGGGAGGATAAAACAAACGCTCCTATCTAAAATGAACCACCCCCCTCAGGTGCAATCAATTCACCCAAATCAGAGACCCTATATATATGTTGCCTCCTTCCTTTGTTCACTCTTTCTGACCTTCAACATGATGTGTGTGTCCTGTAACTTAATTTACCACTTTAATGTTTTGATTTACTGGTTTGTTGCACTTTATCTGTTGATGATGAGTTGATTTATTGTTAATAAGTTTGTTTTCTCTTCGCAGAGCATAAACCACACACAAAGGAAGAACGAATACTAAAAAAAAAATCTGCTTCAAATAAATGACTCAGCATACAGAACCTGCTGACTACTTCTCTCTGTTGCTCATACCATTAACAACAGTTAACAGATGAGAATCTGATTCCTGAGAATTGTTCAGCTCAAACTGCTGTTTCCACTCATTACTTTAGTTTTGGTTCAAGAGAAAGTAGGGGATTTCCATTTACCAACAAAATGATCAAGGAACAAAGATTATGAATTGGATTATAAGTAGAATTCATGGTGGAATTAATATGATCCTTTCAGTGGCAACATTTAACACCCAGTGGTAAATGTTACCAGGGGAAATTACTTTATTGCTGCACAAGAAATTACCAGGAGCTGGATGGTTTCACTTTTCAAATGCAGTTATGTTAAGGCAATACACAATATTTTTAACTAAAGCTTGTTTGTTGTACACATGTTTCATTCAGTTTTTCGTGGAAGAATGTGTTGCTTTTAAGATTAGCTTTCACTTTTACAACATAGATGTAGCAGGCCCCTACTGACCCACATCTATGAGGCTACGACCGATGACGCACATTTAATGAGCTAATAACAATCGACTCGGGTGCATAACAGGAGTTATTACTAGGGCTGTCGAAGTTAATGTAAATTAAACACGACTAATTTCTTTAACGCAACTTGTGATTTTTAGGTTGTAGCGGGCTCAGTTTTAAAGCTATTGAAGAGACTGGCATCATGTGAAACTAGAAACCCTCAGGAATCCATTGGTACCAACCTTGTCATACTAGGTTGCTGTGAAGGAGGCTGAATTACACTCTAAACATATGCTAAATTACTGACCTGTGACCTCTGACCTCAAGATCTGTGAATTAAAATGGGTTCTAACTTCTATTGGTACTCATGAGTCTCTCCTTTACAGACATGCCCACTTTATGATAATGACATGCAGTTTGGGGCAAGTCATAGTCAAGTCAGCACACTGACAGCTGTTGTTACCTGTTGGGCTCGAGTTTGACATGTTATGATTTGAGTACCTTTTTTTATGCTAAATGCAGTACCTGTGAAGGTTTTTGGACAATATTTGTCATTCATCTGTGTTAATTGATTTTCAATAAATATATATACATACATTTGCTTAAAGCAAGCATATTTTCCCACTCCCATATTGAAAAGATTATTAAATATTTGACAAATCTCCCTTTAAGGTGCATTTTGAACAGATACAAAATTTGTAATTTATTTGCAGTTAAATATTTTAATTGATTGACAGCCCTAGTTATTACTGTACAACACTGAGTGGAATTGAAAGGAATATAAACAATTACTATAATCTAATAGATGAATTCCTTCCAGTGACTAAGAAAAGTAAACATTAGGTGTCTGACTTACGCTGACTTGCCCTCGCCATCCAGCTTGGTGGGACAGAGGCCTTTTTTGACGATGAGAGCGGAGACTTTGTCGGGTTCATTCTGCTCCACAGCCTGCAGCAGCCTCTCATCACTCTTACTCCAGTCCTGACTCTGAGGGGGCCAAGCCAGAGAACAGGTCACCACCCTGAACTGCCCCCCCCCATTGGAAACTGATCCAACACAGCTTATCTCATAACAAACAAAAGAACAGATGACTGGGCAGATGAAATAAATATAATGCAACAGAATGAGATACCAGTTTTATAAGATAAAATTAAGTTTGAAGACAGAAATATAATTTAAAAAAGAGGGATATTTCCTTTCCCATTCCTGTGATTAGCGAATATATAGAGAGAAGATACCTACTGGCAGCGGCAGCAGGCTGAAACAAGGACAGAGCCGCTTCATCAGGCTAAAAACAGGCTGCTGAGGATCCATTCTGCTAGCAGGGCATCACACACAGACAACTAAATACAGCTACCGAGCACCAATCCACCGCTGTGTGTCCTGCCTGACAATATACACTGCTGCCTGGCTACATAATGCAGTTACATTAGATACTGTAGAGAACTCTGCCACCCATAACTTTCTACCAGACACCCTTTAGAGGTCACAGCCACGTCATAGTAGAGATCTACATACCAGTGCTATCCTCAAAATGAAACTGAATAGCTCGCCACACACACACACAGTATCACGGCTATATGCTGTCCTCCCTGTGCAGTGCTCCCTGTCCGCATCCAAAACGCCATCCCATCATCCTGCCTCGACTGCTAGCAGGGACATATAGCCGGTCTGTCCACTGCACTGCTTCACACACTGCTGCCACCTCCTTCCCTTCCTCACTGTCCTCCTTTCTCTAACCTAATAATTTCGCTCTGTAGCAGGCGTCCTCCTTCTCTCCATTAGTTTTTTTTTGTCAGGTGCCTGCACGGTACCCCCCTGGCAGCGTCATACTGTAGATCTGTTTCTCTGCAGTTGCAGAGCGGGGCCTGTGTGATGTGAGGACTCAGCAGAAAGAGGAGAAACAAGCTGGCTCTCTTCTGCCGGTTTGGATGGTCATTTACGGGAAAGAGGGGACATAAAGAGGCACACAAACAAACTGAAATCTAAGTTTATGTGTGTGGGAAACCCTGGAAGATGTATGCATGCATGATATTTATCAATCTATCTATCTTATCTGTCTATCTTATCTGACAGTTGGACTATACAAATAATATAAGACACAACTTCACTGAGTGGCTGTTAAGTGAAACTACTCATCCAAGTGGATCATCCTAGTCACTATTGTTGTGGTGATCACTAACAACGGAGAGGTAGAATTTCTCCTTAAGGCGATGGACACTAAGAGGCCGTAATGGTGCTAAAAGCATTATCAGGACCCAAATGCTCAGACTACATAGTTAATAGTTTATTTGCTACTACCAGTGCCCCGGCGCTGCAAGGTCACTGACCCCAGTATGTCGGCCTGCAACAAGCAACTGGCTACACGGGGCATGCAAAAAAAGTCTTAAAAATACAATACATTAGAGAACAAGGTTGAATCCCACATGACAAAGCCCTTAGGAGTAACATAGGGACAGCAGGAAAGTGGGGTTCCTTTGTGTGTGTGTGTGTGTGTGTGTGTGTGTGTGTGTGTGTGTGTGTGTAAGTGTGTGTGTGTGTGAATAATTGAAGGCTACCTGAGATCTCTGGTTATAGCAGCAGTCTGCTCTCCTGCTGCTGCTCAGTGACATTATATCCCAGTGCCCCCCCATACATACATACACAAGGAGCAACCTGGGATCTATATAAATGACTAAGGAGCAGTTGAACACTGTAATATTAAAACACAGCTTGTTACGTCTCTAAATAGCTTGCAGCAAACAGGTGTACTACTTTTAAATACACCCAACTGTAAAGCTCCACATGCCCTATACAACAGATGGTTCTTACCTCAGTCTTTTTAAACTTTGCCTTCAGACTCTTCATAATGGTTTGATGGCCTCCGTCTCAACAGGAACACTGTGATGAACAAGGCAAAGACACAAACTTGAGTGTTAATGTTAGTTAGAGCTTATTCTCACTGCTCACTTATACTTCCTTCTATTTAAATGGTTCATATTTTGTTACACTTTGTTTAGCTCTTTTTTTTTACTGTGTTAGCTGATGCATCTTGTTTTTTACACTATCCCCTTTGCTGCTGTTCACTGCAAATTTCCCCACTGCGGGACTAATAAAGGAATATCTTATCTTATCTTATCTTCACTGTGTCTTAAAGGGGTTATTTACCCATGACTCAATCATCAGCAGTGGTCCCTGCAACATTGCAACATGTGGGAAATACATAAGGAACGTAACACTAATAAATAAACCCTAATGCAGTCAACACACATGTATAAACTGACCTGCAGAAGCAGCCTACCTGTGGAGGACAGTCCAGCTTCCAGGTGAGTGCTTCCTCTGTCCCATCAGCAGCAAAATACTGGAGTCACTGCTGCCTGTCGGACAGCAGGAATGTACCCGCCCCCTATCGTAAATCAACCAATCAGCAATGCGTAAAACGCCGGATCGACGTCTGATTGGCTATGATGGATGAGACCGTGTTCCTTATTTTTGGAAGATTTCAGCCAATCACGAAGCGTTAAAAGTGAATGTAACCAATGGCAACAACGGAGGAGCAGAACCCGGAAGTTGATACTTTTGTTCTGTAACAAAACAGAGGTGAGTGAAAAATAAATAAAATAGTTAATTTAAGTGCTAACTTGAATGTTACCCTACTATTTTGAGTGTTAATGAGCTTATATACTTTATTAAATAGATATTTTACTGAAGCTTTGGCTTTAACGCCTCTGTTTTTAAAGAAATACCCATCAACGTTGCTCAGTTGTTGGTCGTCAATGGATACCAATTAAGCTATTTCTTATTTTCACAAAGTTAAACCTGCCTCTGTTGTTATCAAAACTATAAAGCATACACGCAGTACACACAAGCCACCAAATGAGGGCAGTAAACGCAAGGCAGAGGAAAATATTCCTGTGTAGTAGTTGTACAAGTCTGTGAAGCTTCTTTTCCAAGCCCCTGAATTCAACCAAAAGATGCTCAATATTACAGTTTCTCTTCATCGTTTTGGCTCATTTTTCGAAACAGTCCATAGTCACAACTGTTTGATGGGACATCACAACTCTGTTGCATGTCTGCAGAAGGTAGTAACTCACCCAAAACACTTAATTCATGCTTCAAAACCTAATTACTGTGTCAGTAAAGTAAAGTTGTTTTGTCATTGTGTGATCTGTACTGGTCAAATCTGTACTGTTTTTTTTTTTTAACATGGCAGTCAACCCTGGAAATGTTTCTTATAAGATAAGATAAGATAAGATAAGATAAGATAAGATGAACCTTTATTAATCCCCAGAGGTAAATTCAGGTGTCAAAGCAGCAAACAACAGCAAACAGAGTGATACACAGGAGAGGTAAAGGTAAACAAAACTTATAAAAACAATAATAGAGATATAGAAGATACAGAGTAAATGGGTGAATATAGTGTGTGCAGTCTGTCAATAAATACATGTAATATGTACAATAAATAAATGTAATATGTACATATGTGCAGTCTATAAAGTGGTATATAGGATGTATAGTGTAAAGTAAGTGTAAAGTGCGCCAGTGGTTAGAGTCCAAGATGGTTGCAGATAGTGCGTGTTTAAAGGTCTTAAAGTCCTAATAGGTTGTGGAGCCTGATGGCTACCAGCATGAAGGACTGACCCAGGGGCTTTGTGTTGTGCCGAGGGGGGATGAGTCTGTGGCTGAAGGTGCTCCTCATCTTGACTAGCTCATCATAGAGGGGGGGGGTAT